>JASANA010009240.1:0-43598 GCA_030248095.1 Ptycholaimellus sp. GST1_10 | reverse complement strand
AAAGCCCAAATCTTTAGCAGTGGCAACTTCTGTTGTGGATAAATGCATTATTATTCATTGTTAGCTTAATTAGTGTTTTATAAATGTAATATGTAATATTCACTGTAATATTTATCTTTTTGAAAACCTATACCGTAACCATAGTAAAACGTAATTTAACTGTCTTACGGTACATTTAAAAATAACAATATTGTGGTACTTTGTCAATATGAGAGCGAAGACAAAGAATTTTAGGGCTGTTAAAACCAAGAATACCAATAGATAACGATCTATTGGATCTTTTGAATTAAGATCCATTATACATAAGGCTTTAGATAAATGACTAAAAGGGCTGGAAAAGTGAAATTTTAGATTTCAAATTCATAGTGGGGGAATGATTAGGAGGACTATACTAAACTCTGTCCCATTTACCGTTTTGAATTTAATGCCCTTGAATTCGAGAAATGATCAAAAATTTCAAATGACTTAAAAAATGTTGCCTCATTTCAAGAATGATTTAAGAATGAAAATCTTACTATTTTGGCTGATAATTACTCACAAAAAGATAGGTACCCCTATGTGTTTTACATCTATGGTAAAAAAGTTAGGATACATGCTGGTTTTAGCCATTAGCTATTACTTTTACGTCAAAAAAATGGTTTTGACTTTAGTCAAAAAAGACACATTTTTACCAATGTCTCATAATTATGTTGGCAATGCCCCCCAAAACCTATATTATTCTTAATCCTTGCATCATTACGGCCATTTTGATACCCTTATGCCTTATGCCTTATATTGACTTAGCCTCAAAAAGTTATTCCATGATGAATCAAATAAATCAAAGAAACGCTCTATGTTATAACATGGGGGTCTGTAGGAAAGACATTAATTTGGCACTAAATAACTTCCTACTCATTTCTTACTTAAAACTGGGCCATTTCCTTTTCAGGGCTGATCAGCCCAGCTCTTAGGCAGGTACCAATGCAGAAATACTGCTGGTCAGTCATACATTTTTTGAAAAAAAGTCCAAAATGTTGGTAGTGGTCAGGATTCTACCCTATGCTATAACATAGGCAAAATATGACCAAAAAATGGAGGTCCTTGAATTTGATTCAAATGCCCAAATTCAAATTCGAATTTTGAAAACAAAATTTTTTTGACCATTTTTTGCCTATGTTATAACATAGGTCGAAAATTGGACTGGAAATTGTCAATCAAAAAGTTTTCTGACTGTCACATCGCCATTTGCAAAGTTATATATACGTGTCGCTCCACGGACAAAACGGAAATTCATGTCCAATGTGAGGCTGGACCTTTGAAATATATCAATGTCACTACGTTTCTGTTTGTCATTGTTGTTTTTTGACTTTTCGAGGAAAACACTAAATCAATCGGATATGCTCATCCGCAGGCTTATTTTATGGAAAAAATAGCTCACAAAAAATAGCCCACCAAAAGCTGAGATTTAGAAAATGGTAGACCTAAGCAACTCCTTATGAGCATTCAAATATGCTATGGAATTCTTTAAAAAATAAGCGGGAAACGTTAAGTTAATATAGTTTTATTAAAAAGATTATTTATAAAATATAGAAGGTTTGCAAACATTAAAGTAACAAAATGGGCCATAATTTATTTCTATGTTTTGTGTTTCACTAATGATTCATGGGTTTTTGTGATGGGATTTTCCTCTTTGAGACGACTTTTTGTTTTGCTTCTTTGTACCTTTTTCTAGGTTTTCTGTCCGTATGCTCTTCTTTTTTACTGCATCAAGTTCATTAGTTTTGGTTGGAGCCTGAATATCACTAGTCTGGTGTGTTTTGTGTCTGTGATGGCGAGGTTTTCTTTTTTGACTTTTGATATCTTGTTTGCTCTGCTTTTCGTTTTTCTGCTTATGAATGCCTAATTCATTGCTTATTTCGCTAGTTTGTGAATTTTTTCCGTTCTCTGTGTTTTTTACGTTCAATAAGTTGAAATCTCTTGATAGTTTACTTTTGGTCATTGGTTGATTCTGTGCTGGGCTATGTGATCTTTGACTTGGTCTTGATTCCCTGAGAATCATATTTTCTTTGGCGTAATTACTTTCAACAGCTTTCCTGCTTTTTGTTTCCAATATTTTCCAAACTATGAAACTGGCAACAGCTCCCACCAAAGCACCAAAAATCATTGCAGCTAGAATTGTCATCACGGCAACAACTTTCTCCACAATATCAAGTTACAAGCTGGGTTTCTGACTTATATTAGTTATATGTGACATACAATTATTTCAATACGTTTTGAAAATACACATACCCAGACAATACATTTATATTGGTTTTTTAAAACCATCAATTTGAGGACATGTCGTCTGCTTTATAGCCCCGTAGTAGTCGTAGCCCCTGCCCAGGCTTACAGTATCCCATTCCACTCGGGACAACACTTATCCATTGGCATCCAATGCGATTGCTTTATCCTACTCGATATCAAAGAAACATCATGTCCATTTGCAAATTCTCTTAGCTAGACTAAAAGGCCTAACATTTTGGTCTCTGTCAAAAGCTACAAGCATAGTACATAATACGCAGCATCTACATGTATGATTAGAATGATTCCTCGCCCTGTTTTTTGCCTACCCCTCCCTCGTCTAGTTTCTAGGCCTGACTGTTGCTGAAATGTCACTTCTTAGTCCAACAGTCACTTCCTAGGCAAGAGGCAAGAGGCTCTGGACGAGGTCCGGCTGCCATAGACCGGACCTGGTCAGACTTCAATATTCCGTCTGTTCTTCAGGTCAAAAGGTAAAGTGAAGCTCCGGGAGCTCCAGTGGGTGGGGCCGGGGGGCGGTCGCCCGTCCTGCCATGCCTGGCCTCTGCCGGACTTTGATCGTCCGGCACAATAGGCTTAGGACTGGGCACTTTTCCTACAACTAAAGATTGTAGATAAAGTACCTCTATAAAGTACCTCTCTAAATTCTACAATATGGGTACATTTGGCCACCTTAGGGTCTCAGCATTCAGAATCTGTCCTTGAATAGAGCCCATCTTGCCTAGGTATGGTGCTAGCCTTGCTTGAGGAGTGGTCGCGAATCTAGGGTGCGTAGTCTTGTTTTGGGTCTAATTCCATGGTTTCTTAATGAATTTACATGATTTGATGTTTTTTTTTTTTTATTTAAGAGAATTTTATTGAACCTAAACTAGCATCTTTTTGGGTCTAACGAAAGCCACTCTCAAGAAAAGCCCTGCCCAAAGCTTTGCTCACGATGGACTCATCCCCGTCTCCAACTCCAACTTTGCGACTCCAACTTTGCCCACATCCTCTCAACCTTCGCCATCGCTTCTTTTCCTACCTAGCTTCCTTCGTTTTCTCTGACTTGATTTGTGCTTTTATTTTCTTTTAATTGCATTTGATTCCTGAGTTCGGATAAGTTTGAGTACCACAGGTGCAAGAATAATGATGAGGGAAAAAGGGCAGTGTGAGGTGAAGGGAGGTTGAGGAGGGCCTGTTTGCACAGCCATCTGAGCCATCATACCCCAAGCCCCATCCACATCATTCTTCATTTCTCAACTCAGACAGCCAAGTCCTCAAGAATCCAGGACCATTACAGGTCACTGGTGGAGGAAGGGAGCAGTGCATGCCTCTGGGGTTGGACTTCAGTGGATGGACAATGGGTATGTGGCTACTGCTGCTCAAGTCACACACAAGGTCAGCTACTTTGAGACTCTAAACTTTTTGGGAGTTGAGGTATGTGAAACATGAAAGACATAGGTAAATAATGTGGAGTAGGAATCACTTTCTACTAAGATTGATAATGCTTAACTTATCAATGGGTAGGGCTATTTGTAGGTGAGGGGGGCAAAACGTGGGGGGGGGGTACTTTTCGATGGAGCCGAAGCTCCGAGGGTTGCCACGACACCACCGCCGGCCTCAACATATGCCTGAATGCGTTAAGGTAAACGTTTTGCGTCACAACACACTTAAATGTAATGTTTTTAAATTGTCCGAATCCAGTTCCACCCTGCCGAGATCCCAGATTGCATGAAAAGTTTGTCAAAATCCATTTTTTTCCCCGGGCTGCTGGACGATGCCTTCGCAGACTGATAGTCAGTTAACCTCCGGGGAACTGTCGAAAGTTGCTACTAAGGTTGCCATTATCACGTCATAGCTTAGCTTTCCCCGATTGGTATCTGGCAGGCCTCTGTAGGCATCCAACGCAGGTCCCTCTAAGTAGGGGACAATGAGGGTGTGCCAGGAATCCTGGTTCTGGCCTTTTGCGCATGCAATTTCTGCAAAACGGGTCATCCATTGCGTGGCATTGCCATCACCTTCATAGGTTTTTAGACCCATCAGGTGATATTGAGGGGGCATGCGGCCCAGGAGATCATTGGTATCACCATCAACGTCAGGCATTTCAGTCTTTGCGGACTTCAGCTCGCTTCTGCGTACAGCCTGAAGGCGAGGAGGGGAAGAGGGAGAAGGGAAGAAGGAAGAGAGGGGGTTGGAGAGAGGGGAGGGGGGAGGGGAGAGTGACCTTTACGTGGCACAGAGTTCCTAGAGCTAGTCGCAAACCCAACGACAGAGCCAGTTTGCGAGGGGCTCTCACTACCCTATACTGGATATCGCTGCGCAAGGGTGAGGACTAGGCCTAGTTGATCAGAACCAATGTAAGGATCTGTAGTGCGGTTACGGAGGCAGGAGGGCAGGAGGTTTATCATGAGGAAGCGAGAGAAGAGACTGATCTCAGGGTGAGATCCAAGGTGCAGGAGCTGTTTTATTGTGACTACGCTCCAGACAGGGGTCATGCACCTTACACTGGCATCGCAACAGCGATGTCGATCTAAGTGGATTGGAAGGCCGTGAAGCTTTTGCTAGCTGGTCCCATTTCGGATTTCAAACATTTGAAGACACAATCACCTTCGGACGACATCACAGCTTCTCCTTCACTTTCCCCTCCAAAGCCCCGCGGGAGACGCTGAAACTCCTCTATGTGCTACTTCGACCTGCAATGTACTGGCATGGCTTTCTCACAGACCCCCCGACGATTTGCGCAGCTCTTAGGCAGCTACCTCCTGTGTTTACAGGCAGTAAAGGAGTATGCCAATTATCCAGTCCTGGTTTATGCCTGTCCCCCAGCGGGATACATCCCAAACGCAAATGGCCAGCCAAAAATGCAAGAGGCCCAATTCTGGGACAAGCTAGTATAAGTCGATTGCATCCCTTCTCTGTACATTGCTTTGCATTCAACATTATAATTCGCTAAAACAGTCTATGCTGGTATGGGTGCAGTAGACCGCAATTCAAAGAAAAATGGAGGAGCCAGACAGCATTACAACAGAATGTATTCCAGCACACTGTCGTCCTTCTTTTAGTCCGCAGCCGCACTATATTTTCCTGTCCCCACCGCCATCTTTCACCAGAAGCCACCACTCTCCGCCAGCTGCCTCCCCCAGACATCATTCTTCGAGGACGAAAAAAGCACCCCAGCCCCTGTTTTTGGGGAAGGGGTTGTGGAAAGGGGCCAACTTACGGTGTAGGCCAGGAAAAGGCGCCTGTCCTCCCCTTTTTCCCCCACTCCTCTCCACAAACCAGCACGCCCCAGGCTACAAGGCCCCTCGTTCCTACACAAGCCCAGCCCCATACCCCTCTCGTCACAAACTCTCCACTTGAGAGCTGTGACATTGCGTGAATGCCCTTATCTTCCCTTTCCCCATACGCAACCCCATGGTACCCGCACTCAATCCACCCTACCCACCCCCGTCACACCGGGCGAGTATTCTCCCCCTTCCCTGAACCGGGAACGGAAAAGTGGCTGCTGGACTTGCTGTCCTTCCTGGACGCGGCGGAGGAACCCCCGGCGTCTTACCCCCCACGAGCCCTGTGGTCAAGGGTGACAGGCGATTCCCCACCTCCTACAGTTCAGCAATGCCAAGCCACTCTCTCAGCGCAAACCTTGGCTCAGATTACACATCTGCTGTCTCCAGGCAAGTCCAGAGTCTGGGACGTCCCTCACACCTCCCTACCTCACCTGCTTGATAGATCTCTCCCCCCAACTATCCCTCTGCAACATCCCTTGCAACCTCAGCCCCAATCGGAGCCCCTCGCAGGGGACACAACTCACATATACACCCCAGACTGGTCCCAGCCCTATGCCCATAACTGGCTCCAGACAGGGTTGCCCAATCTGACGGGAAGCCTAAGAGAGCTTCCCAACTTTACTGATTGGTCCCAGTGGCCTCTGCCAAACTTTGCCCATTTGCCCACAACCAATTGGACTAGTCCATTGGAACCCATTCAACCAGCGCCCCAGCGCCCAACCAATACAGGCTGGCTTCTGCGAAGCATTCGCAATCTGCAATCAGTCCCTCTGCTTAAGCCAACTCCTCGCCTGCCTACAGCAGACAAAGAATCGCAGACACCATTTCCTGCCCCCGTGTGTGAGGCCTTTACACAAACGGAAATTGGCGGAGGCCAGTGGCGACAGGCGTCCGCATTCCGGCCCACTGCCACCATCCCCCCATCTCCGCAACCCTCAGAGCCACCTTCACCGGCTCCCAGAACTATCCAGCTTTTCACTCCAAACACAGATCAGGCCTATTGGGAGAATTGGATACAAAGGCGCCCTGGTGATAATCAGACCCTAGCGGCACTGGGATTGCCAGACACTGGGTACAGTGGAACGACTATCCAGTTTGCTGGACGCCCTATGCGAGTCCCAACCATCCCGATCCGTACAACACACCAACAGCAGTCAAACAGACAGGGAACTCTCAGAGCTCACTTGGAGGACCCACTTTTTGACCTGAAGCCAACTCTGTCATTTGACGCTGACGAGTATTTCACAGTAGATCCACACACCCGGGCAGTTGAAAGCCGGCCTCATCACGATACTCTGTCTTCAAGCCTCGAACATGTCGATTGACTCAGCATACTCCTATCTTCCGCCCTCTACCCCTCTACAGACTCCAGCGCCTGGCTTCCACAACCACCTGTACCCTGCCATCACAGCGATGCCGTTTAAAGCTTCCCTGTCCCATCCAGCGCCTATATCTGCATCCCCCTTATTGGCATCGGCGAGTACACCTCACCTGGTAGCACCACAGTACATACCCCTTACACCTCAGCCGCCGCCTTGGCAGTCCAATATCCCAGCCCAGACTCCTGTTCACTATGACAGCGCGCATCCCCAGCACCTGTCCCACACACCACAATTTGCATTTTGGACTCCCCAGTTTATTCGACCACCGCCACCCTACCCCCTTCAGCGTCCGCCTTCTTCCTCAATCATGGGGATCCCAGGACAATCGGCTACGTCAACAGCTTGCATGGACAGCCAACCCCCACTGACCCCCTTTATGCCCCCGGGCCACCGATCCCCTATTGGCCAGCCAATATCATTGGTGTAAGTCAGCAAGTGCCTCAGTTGTCTGCACAAGCTGCTCTGTCTATGCGACCCCCAATGACACTCCTGAGAGGGCCACATCATTCACAAGGGCAGGATGGGCCACGGGTGCCTGCATATTATGTGCCATCAAGCTCCAGCTACCCGCTGCCCCTTGCTCCAATGTACCAGCCAAATCAACAGCCATTTGCTTTCCCTGCCCAAAACTGGGTCTATAATTCACCTGGTGTATCAAACCCAGGCCCCCGAGAACAGTCAGTGATGCAGATGCTTCCAGCAGAGGCCGTGCCGGTTGTAAACCTTCAATATCTATCCCAATCGGTTACCGACTGGTCATTGCCCAATTGCCAGCCAATCACTATGTCAGTTGGTGCCCAAAATGTAACTTGGCAAGTCCCATTTCCTCAAATAGCTCAAGCGGCTCTAGTAGACCCAGGACAGGAAACCACCGGGCTGCCGCATCCACCTGCTCAACAGTGGCAGCGAAGCTCACCGGTGCTATGTCTGATGGACCTAGATGGTCCCAGTCCACACCACACAATACACCACGCCCATCCTCCTACAGCACAGCTGTGCCTGCCCGAGAGCAATAACCAATTATCAGAGCAGGAGATTCAATTGATTGGGGCCGCAAATTCACATGAGCAGAACAAGTGAATCGATGAAGGTCCCTATGTTCTAAGGGCGAGCCAGACAAGTGAAAGAAAAAGACATTGCCCAACATCACAGGACAATCTGCCTAGACATTCTGTGTCACCCAGCTGTAATTGGGACGGGGCTGAACTAAATTATCCCTCAAATGCCCCTAATCAGTATACGAATGCCATGTTTTGGAAAAGATTGAGAATTGCAAATGGTTAATGGCAGACGTGGAAGACCATTATCACCTATACGAATAGAAACCTTGCCCCTACTTCCGCCTTGTTCAGAAGCCAATGAGGACATTCGATTACCATTGAACCAAATTCGCTCCCCAGATGAAGCAACAAGATTGATCCAGACCACTTATTACGAAATAGTTCAAGGCCATATTTACCTCAGACGCCTTAAATTTGGCTATGCGCAACATACTACTAAGTATGGAATACCAACCTCTGCCTATATCTGGCGCTATAAATGCTGGCTAGCCAATGGGCATACCCAAGTGAGATCCAAGCATTCATATGGGAGTTACTATCATGCCCACACTACACCCCTCCCTTTGTAGCATCATTTTCCTGAGCTCACCGACTGGGACTTCCGCGAAGAGGCTCACCACCTCTGGGGAGTAGCGCTAGATCAAGAAGAAAAACAGCAATTTACACCCCCACCCTCACCTGACCACAATCAGGAGACACCTCTGGTAGCCACGTACATCAGCCTAATACAAGCAGTGGAAATTATATTTCGGGACCCTGTTTGAGGGCTAGTGAAGCAGAGGAAGACAAGGGAGGCATGCAATGACCCTCCTGAGGTGATCATGAGGGAGAGAGCAGAGGTCAGACTGCCTATCATCTCGAAACTAATCGTCCCTCCGACTCACCTACTTTCTCGGACTCCAAGGTTCTGTCCCTTTGTACAAGGACCCAGCACTCTAGACCCTAGGAAGTATGAAGAAAAAGGGAATGGAAAAGGGAAATGGGAAATGATCCATACGGCTACGCCACATGAATATTATGAACAGCCAGCACAACCACTGCTGAAGCCAATGAAACGAAAAAAGGCGAAAAAAGCTGCAGGCACAGAGCTTGCCAAGCTTAGCTCCCGGTGCCCACCAACAAAACAGCTCGAGAAAAAGCCTACGACACCTCAAAAAAACACGCAAAAGGACCCGTCAAGCACGATAGGGAACGCGAGTAGTATTTTAATTGCCTTGAATAAGTGTATTTTGAGTGTTTTCTACTTTTTCTTTGTTGTTGTACCTTTCGGCCATTGGGGGATCATTTCGTGGCGCGATATCTACCCCCATTCAACACCCCTCACCTACCCCCTTAGCCACGCACTCCCCTTTACCCCCAGGTAAACTCCGCCTCCTCCCTCTTCCCCCTCACAGCCCCCACCCCTCCACCACCCAGCTACTTTCCAACTTTCGCCTGTAGCACTCGCCCTGTCTCCGCCAACCCCGTGAATGACCAACTCAATTCAAGATTGGTCGCCCCCGATACTGTTCTGTGCTTTCCTTCTGGCCCTACAAGTCCTCCTCCTGGCCCTGCTCCACTTTCTCCACGCTCCACCGGGAACCCCTCCCTCTCGCCGCAACCGATGCCACATCCAAGGACGAGCAACGCGAGTTCATCGCCCACGCCTCCCCGTCCACGCTGACAGCAGTCGACCGGTCCTCCAGAACCCATCCATAACCCATTGGCTCCCCTTCCTGATTCCTCCTCCGACTAAGCCCCGCCTCATCGCCCTCACGTGCCGCCAGCAGGCAGGTGCAGCCCCTGATTGGTGGCGGCGCTAGCTTCCCCTCCCACCCCCACACGCACACCTGCTAGCCTAGACGCCTTCGCGGCGCCCTCCTTTGCTGCCAAACTGGAGAAATCGGGCCAAAAGTCAAAGTCACGCAGAAAGGCTGATGCTGCCCCGCCACAGCGCCTGCCTCACACCCCCCATGCTGGCCAGGAGCTAGACCAGCCCAGAAGTGGCACTGGAGGCCTCGCGGCGGAGCCAGCAGAAGCCTCAGCAGCTCCTCCTGCCACGCCCCCCTCAGACACCCATGCCAGATCCTCAGAAGATCATGACGCAGCTTCGGATCCAGCAATGGCCCCTCCCACAGTGGATTCGCTGGCAACGTTGGAGATGAGCAACCTGCCATCTCCTCAACCAGTCCCACATCCGGCACCAGTTCCTGAAGCGGTGCCAGCACCAACACATCAGCCTCACCCAGCCACCGTGACAGGTGCGGCTGATAGCTGCACTAACCCCCAGCCCAGACTGCGACCTGGTTGCCTGCAGCCGATGCTCTCCCCACCCAGACGCAATCCGAGCCACCGATGACGGGGACAGTCCCCCTCCTCCGAGTCTGAAGAGACAGACGAGGGCTCTACCCGATTCTCCCCTGCTCCAGCCACCCCGGGCGCCGGGGAACCTTTGGGCGAGCAGCAGGCAGAAGAGCAGGCGGAGGCCCAGCCTGACTCCTCTCAGTGGGTGGGTGAAGCTGCTGAGCCAGTGGCCGAGGAAGGTGTCGTGGTCACCGACCCTGCCAGCAACCTGGACGAGGAAGTAGGGCAGGCTATGCTACACAACCTTGGAGAGCCTCTGAACCTTGACGAAGTGGCGACCGAAGAGGGCGAAGCTGACGAGGTGACGGGTGAAGAAGAAGAGGAGGAAGACGAGGTGGTGTCGCTGGAGCAGGAATTACAGAAACGAGGCCAGCTCACCAGCAGGATCAGAGCGATATTCGCCGATCGGCTGACAGAAAACGTCGCCCTCAATCCTGGCAAGATGCTCCTCCAAGTGGTGTCCAACATGTGGAAGGAACACGAAGGGAGGAAGGAACAGGCCAGAGGCCCTGAGCAGAAAAGGAGCGAGCCACCGGAGGCCTCCAGCAGCCACTCCTACCGATGGCGTCCCTTGCTGAAGTTGGCGGAGCAGCCAATTCGCCAACAAAGAATGCCACAAAAGGAGGACATGTGGCCTGAGAAACCAACGGCGGGAGGAGCTGGGAGATTGGACTTCAGGGCAGCGCGGGATGAAGAGTCAGGAGAGGAGGTGGAGACCCTGACCCCGCTCATCCAACAGATCTGGCAGCCTACGACGGAGGCCTGTGTCATGACTACAAAAGACAAGACCTTTGCCTGCCCTCACCTTCCACTGTCTTTCGTCTGCCTTCTGGTACAGCGGTACGTGGAGACTCCAGAAAGCGATCGCATCAGGCTGGAGCAGGGAGTCCCGCAGACGTACAGAGGAGCCTCTATGACTCTGAAGAGAGCCTTCAATGGCCACCAGATAGAGAAGAACAAGCAGCTGGGCATCTTCGGCTACTCCCACCCGTCGGCGGGGCAGGCCTTCTTCGTGGGCCATTTTGGGTTTGCCCGAATCCGACTGTTGGAGGAGAGCAAGCAAGTCAAGATCCAGAAGTTCGCCCTGGATAAGGGAATGAAATGCTCCCTTCCACCATTTCTAACAGCTCAAGAGGAGACCCCAGGCTGGGAAAAGCCCAAACTGGTCCAGTATGTGGAGGCTAGGCTGGAGGCTGACAGGAAGACCGGGGAGGCACAGCGACAGGCCCAACAGCAAGCTCAAGAAGGCTCCCAGCTGGCTGAGAAAGCGAAGAAGACTCCCGGGACGATGGAAGCGGTCCAGGACAAGCAGCCGCTCTCAGTCAAACAACGGCTGGGAGAGCGGAAAGAAGGAGCGGCAAGTGCAGAGGCATCTGCCACCCTGCAGCATGATCCAGTTCGTCAAGCACGCCTACTCCTCCAGCGGACGATGCCAAAGAAGGATGCGGGCATGGAGAAGCCGAGAGAAAAAAGGCGAAAGGTGGAGAGCGCATGGAGCAGAGAGCGAGAGAGCAGTCGCCTCAGAAGTGAATCTCTGTCACCGCCGAGAGAGCAGAATGACCGCATGCGGCGTGGAGCGACGTTGCCACCTGACAGGCCAGGAGAGCAGAGTGATGAAGAAGCGTCTCGATCACCTGTGGACAACAGGGAGCAGGAAAGAGGAAGGAGGAAGAGAGTGAACTGGGCTGACCCTCTTGGCTCTTGGAAGAGAGGACGGAGTGAGCCGAGAAAGAACGAGCTACGGGGAGAGGAAGCACGGCAACCCATCCTATCCGCACCACCAAGGCCACTGTTTCAAGCATGCCAGGAGTGGATCCCCGAGCAGCGATGGTGACCATGACCTCCAGAAGACCGCTTCAGCCCACGAAGGGGTGGCGGCAGACGAGGAGGAAGGCGGGGAGGAAGAAGAGGACGGGGCAGGGGAAGACAAGGACCTGACGGGGCACGAAGATGGGGAGGCTACGAGGAAGCAGGCCCGAGTGCGCGCGGAGGTTGGAGTCGGCAACGCCAGGAGCCGATCTACTATGACTTCGACGAGGGCTGGGAGGATGACGAGTGGGGCTACGGCGAACGCCGACGCGGGGGCTACTATTGACAGCAAACCCTGCCCAATACTCCCTGACACTCTTACTTTGCGCCCTACTGAAACTCTCCCGCTGCTGATAGATTAGAAACTCTTTTGATGACGTTGATTTAGTTTGTGGGTGTGAACAGGCAATCCAAGTTATTAGTTGTTAGACAATAGCTGTTGTTTGTGACAGATATGGCTTGCCGGTGCTTTTCCATGCTGGCGTGAGGGACAATTCGTTGAGCTGGCGCGAGGGAAAATTGATTTAAGCTGGTGCGATGGACCTTTATTTAAGCAGCGTGCATTGCTTACATGTTAGTTTCTTCTCAAATGTTCTCCATCACAGTGACACCTTCGGAAACGGGCTCTCAAGTGTACAGGTGTTCCTTGTATACACTTGCTATTTTGTACAGTTGATGAGATGTTTCATATTCAGTCTGAGCATTGCACATCAGTTATCCAAACGGAACTTTCTTGGCTAAACCAAAATAGAGGAGCCCTGTTTAGTTGTAGGGTTTGGATAACTGCTGTGTATAAATGAGAATGTAGGGCACCTATTAATCACTGCCCCTAGCATTCATGTATATGAGAAAATATAAAAGAAGCAGCCTTCATCAGGTGATCAGTTGTGTTTGCCTCCATGTATATGGCGCGAGGAGTCCCAGGCACTTTTGATTCTCCTGTAACCATAGCAACTCCCTCCAATCTGCAATAGTCCAAAATTTTTTCCTTCCCCTGTGCCCCTGGCTTGAGGCATCGAGGACTATGCCCGCCCTGCCTCATGGATGTCATGGGCTTACGCATCCACCGCCAGAGGGCACCTGTAGCGCTCCAATCCATCCCCTTCACCCCCTCCCATAGCTGGGGAGCTTAGGCCACTCCTCCTCCCACCTGCAGCTCTCTTCAGTCCCTTTCCACGTCCCCCTCCTGAGCCCCTTACCGGGATCCTCCCTCCCTGCGTGAGTATAATGCTGTGGATGCTTGCGAGTGCTGCCCTCCGATGTATAACTCATCCCCGTCATGGATAAACGCTACCGCTTCCATCCGGCCAACAACATGGGAAAGATGACAGTGTTCAACTAATTTTTCTGCGATTCTGCAACTTTTCATCAAATTTTCGCTCTATTGCTCTATTTTCTTCGCCACTATTGCTCAAGACAGTTCCATTTCACTCAGCGTTTGCCAAATTTGATACATTTATGCACTAAAAAAATCAGTGCTTCTTATATTATTTTCCCAGCGAATGCAATAGTCAACAATAACTAATATGGTCAGCATACATTTATTTATAATAGGAATTCTTAATTTAATTTATGTTTTGCTTAATTTGTTATGTACCTTACGTCTCTTGATGGGACACGTTTTAGAAAATAATAAATAAATAAATAAATAAATTGTTTTATGCATTGTAATGTTTCAGTAAAATATTTATTTAAACAAGTATAAGGCGCAAAGCGCAATAGGTGACCGCGGAGCGCATCCTTTACAGGGCCCCCCGCTAAAAAACCACCATTTTTGCAGGACCAATTCCACCAACTTTTTCCCCAAAAACCCATGTTGCCCCCAACAACAAAATTATAGATAAAGCTTTTCTAAGCAATTTGCACATATTTAGCCTAACTTCTTATAAAGTTTTGGGTCGAAAATGTAAAGTTACACCTTAAAAAGCCTAAATGACTAGTTTTTAAGCTTCAAATGCCAGGAAATATCAAACAATTGCAATAAATTGGAATATTTGACCATAGTGCAATAGCTCTAAATGTCAATAATAAACAAGGCTCCATAATGCATATTCTGCAATGAATTAATAAAAGGAATTAGTTACATTTAGTCATTTCAAATCGAAATAGAACCAGGTTTGGGGCTGTTTTGGCCGTTTTTCCCTTTTTGATAGTAACTAGTTATAATCAAGCTTTGACCCCAGAGAGATGCCGTGTGTAAGCTAAAGGGTTCTCAAATAGTACAATGAAGGCATTCTTAGGTTATTCTAAAAGTGTACTGATACTGACACAATCAATTTTTATTGAAAGGTTATCATTTTCGTTTTTTCTAAAAATGGTGGTTTTTAGCGGGGGTCCCTGTATATGATACGTTGTAAATCAAAAATCAAGTCTGTGGTTTCTCAACAAATTTCAAAACTAAGCACAGATATAGAATCGACATATAGTGAACAAAAAAATCAACTATTCTGCGCAATTCTCAAGACTTCAGGTACTACAGTGCAAAAACAGCATATTGCAATTTTCCAACTTTCTACCCAGAAAAGTAATGTTTTAAATGCTTTGGGATCAGTTCCACCCCTCCAGATATTCTTAAAATTTTATTACCTTTACGCCAAAAAAGTTTGTCCAAATCCATTGAGAATTCGCCATTTCTCAACATACCCCATTTTTCAAAATTTCTACCCAAAAAAGTAATGTTTCATATGCCCCGGGACCAGTTCCACCCCTCCAGATCTTCCTAAAATGTTATTACCTTTCAGGAAAAAAAAGGTTGTCCAAATCCGTTGAGAATTCGCCCGTGGACAGCATTTCCACTAAGCCATGGTAGGTTGTGTCAAAGAGGTGATCACAGTTTTCCGTGAATTACTTAAGTGATTTATGTTATTACGCGATTGTATTATTTTGCATCATAAGCCACTTAAAGTTGCACAAATGACAACTGGTCATTTGCTATCATCGTTGTCGAACACTGAGCTACATAACCAACAGTTGGAATAACAAAAGTTAGCATTCGTGGATCCCTAACACAGTTTACGTGATACACATTGGAATATTTGAAGAGCTTGTTAAATATTAATAAACCACCAATAAAGGTAGCTGAAGCAAGGTTTTAAATGGCTTAAATTTGAAATGCCCATTATATGGATACAATATGGATACTACGGACAGAGCCATGGTAGAGGAGCAACTAATCTGCATGGTGTCGCTTTTATCGCTGGTTACATGCATGGGTGGAGCAGTACACTGAAATCGTGATACGTGAGAGTGGTGTTATGATTCATGTTTGGTGTTGCTAGAGATCAGGGCATGGTAGCTGCGCAGTGCAACTGCCCATGATTGAAGGGTGCTGAGAAATGGTTCAGGTGGGCCCATCCGCACTGCACTGGGACAAGCATGGGTGGAGCAGTACACTGAAATCGCACTACGTGAGAGCGGTGTTCTGATGCATGTTTGGTGTTGCTAGAGATCAGGTCATGGTAGCTGCACAGTGCAACTGCCCATGATTGAAGGGTGCTGTGACATGGTTCAGATTGGCCCATCCTCACTGCACTGGGACAAGCATGGATGGAGCAGTACACTGAAATCTCACTACGTGAGAGTGGTGTTCTGATGCTTGTTTGGTTTTGCTACAGATCAGACCATGGTAGCTGCGCAGTGCAACTGCCCATGATTGAAGGGCGCTGAGACACGGTTCAGATGGGCCCATCCGCACTGCACTGGGACAAGCATGGGTGGAGCAGTACACTGAAATCGCGCTACGTGAGAGCGGTGTTCTGATGCATGGTTGGTGTTGCTACAGATCAGGCCATGGGAGCTGCGCAGTGCAACTGCCCAAGATTGAAGGGCGCTGTGGCACTGTTCAGATGGGCCCATCCTCACTGCATAAGCATGGGTGGAGCAGCACACTGAAATCGCGCTACATGAGAGCAGTGTTCTGATGCATGTTTGGTGTTGCTACAGATCAGTCCATATGAGCTGCGCAGTGCAACTGCCCATGATTGAAGGGTGCTGTGACACAGTTCAGATTGGCCCATCCTCACTGCACTGGGACAAGCATGGATGGAGCAGTACACTGAAATCTCACTACGTGAGAGTGGTGTTCTGATGCTTGTTTGGTTTTGCTACAGATCAGACCATGGTAACTCAAGTATTCTATGCAATCTCAAAATTACAGGTGCTACAGCGCAAAACTTGTATATTGCAATTTTCTGGCCTATCTACCCAACAAAGTAATGTTTCAAGTGCTCGGGGACCAGTTCCACCCCTCCAGATCTTCCTAAAATTTTATTACCTTTCAGGAAAAAAAAGTTTGTCAAGATCCGTTGAGAATTTGCCCGGGGACAGAATTTCCAGATACCTATACAGGACAAAAGTTTAGTAACCTCTATAGACCGCGGAGCGGCCCTTCGTGCCGCTCCGCGGTCAAAAATACGCTTATGCAACTACATATATTAATTACACAAAGCACCCATGACCTATGATGGAAAATAATGAAAGAATGAGTATCATCTAGTCAAATGATTAGTGTTTGGGAGTATTTGAGGCTGTAAGAATTATATCCAAGGATCCATCAGGCTTGCAATTATCAAAAACATGGGAATTTTTAAGATCTCCTGAGCCTAATGACACATAGTTGATAACAATCTTGTCAGTTTTTGCTTCTCGACCGCTAATTCGTCCAATTGTCAATGCTATGCGATGATGTGCGTTAATCACTGCAAAACATGGTCTAATACAATAACTACTATTATTGCTACACCTGGCAAGCACAGCAAGGTCATTCATTGTTTCATTTCGTATTTCATGAACACTGTGAATCACTGCCAAGAGGGAAAAAGTTCACTTGCATTGGATCTACTTTTAAACTTCCACTCTGCCCACTGGTGTGTACTGAAGAACAATCCATCACAACCACAATTACTTTTTAAATGTAAAATTACAACGTTTTAAAAGGTTTCTAAACGTTCACAAATGATTGAAATATATCCTAGCAACATGTTAATGATGTAAGGTTATAATGTGATGTTATGTTACCTATTGAATTTATATTTTGGGTAGAAAGGTTTAAAAATTGGATATGCTGATTAGGCGAATTATCAACGGATTAGGGCAATTTTTTTTCCTGGAAAGCTCATTTTTGCTTTTACAAATCTGACAGTGTGGAAGTGGTTTTCAAACAGTTGAAACATTACTGTTTTGAGTAGGAAAAGTTTTTTCCTGAAAATTGTGTATTTGCTATGTACCAGCTGAACTGCTTAGATTTGAACAGAAGACTTGAGTTTTTTGTTTACAATTCATATATAATGATTCCAAATCTGTGCTTACATTCAAAATAGGTTGAGAAACCACAGACTTGCCTTTTTGAGCAACAAACTTCCAAACATCTAATTATTTAGTTCAGCCTTTTGCTTCGCGGTCACCTATTGCGTTTTGCGCCATTATACGTGTTCCAGGTCAATTTTTCCAATTTTTCCCAGAAGGTGCACTATGTGAAAGGAAATTGTCAATGCTCATTTAGACTTTCCCCGGATGTCTGCTGAGTGATGAGGAGGAGAGCCAGCTAATGCCACGCCCGGACGAGGAGGCCAGATGTGCTAACCACCTGGCCTGGACTCTGCAGTGCCTCATGGCCAGCTGCAGCTTCATTGACTTCCCTGGTCCCAGCTGCGATGGCTTATCTCTGACGTCAAACGGACTGGGCCTCAAGGACCCATAGTTCTTTCCCAAACCCAGACACTTCAATAGAGACTAACATTGAGAGTGCATTTGCAGGTAAAACAGGCAGCCCATCAGGCCGCCCTGAGCTTGGAGCGCTGGGGGTTCAACCCCTACGGCTTGGTGGACGAGCTGGGCCTCACTTGCTTCGCTGTCATCCCCATCCTCATCACCGCCAAAGCCATCGGATGCACATTCCATCAGGCCAAAAGCAGAGGCAAGGAAAAGGCAAGCAGTGGAGCAGGCGAGGAAGGAGGCGGAGAAGAGGGTGGAGAAGAAGACGTCCGAGCTCGCCAAGAAGCTGAAGGACTCCGAGCAGCGATGGAAGGAGCTGCGCGAGTGGATCGAGGCTGCGGAGCAGAGCGACTGCTTCCTGTCTGTTGAGGACAGGGAGAAGATGGACATGGCTGTCTTCCTGGCAGAGCGCATGGCATGCTTCCAGGAGGCCGGACTCAAGGCACAGCGGTGGGTGCAATCCATCAACCACCACCTTCACCTTCACAGGTGAGCCCTTCACCTTCACAGGTGGTGAAGGCCCGCACGAACAGCCCAAAGGGCAAAAGCGGAAGCAGGAAAACGTAGGCAGGATATCCAGGTGTATCAGAAAAGACAGAACTCACCCTAACCCTAACTCAGAGCACAGCCCTACCGCCCACCTCCAGGCCAGTGCATGTGCAAAGTTTCCACCGAGGCCGCCCCAGGGGGGCGGTCTGACCCGCCGTGGTGCTAGGGCGAGCAGCTCTCCTGGAGGTGGCTCAACTGCCCTAGGCGGGAAATGGAAGGAGGCCGCTGGAGGCTGGGAGCAGGGACCTGACTCAAGCGCGTGGGAAGTAGGGGAACATGAAGAGGTGAAAAAGCAAACTTGAACTGGGAAAGGTAGCCGAAGGCGCTCTACATGCTCTGCGCATGGCCCTGTGGCCAGGGAAAGTGGAGGCCCAAAATTGAAAGAGAATGAATGAGGGGGAAGTGTGAGATCATGGAGGTGGAAGGCCCTGGTGACAAAGCCATCGTAGCTGACGAGCGGAGGGCGCTTGGAGGCCTGGCCCCGGCTCCCCTCCTGGCTCGACCTGGGGGGCGGCCCGGGGGGGGGGGGGGGGGCCCCCCGCGGGTGGGTGGGGGGCCCCCCCCGGCCCCCCCCCCCCCCCCCCGGCCGCGCAACAACAAACCCGAGGCCCCTTCTTGAGAACTCACAGGGGGGGGTCAAGAGTCAAACGTATAATTACAACAAAGGAAGACGACACACAACAAATAATAAAAACATCTTCAGATTAGATAGAGGAGGAGAACCGAGAGGCAGGCCAGAGCCACGCGTCCTCAAGAGCAGAACCTTGACAGACAGAGAAGAAGATACGGACTACACACGCCAACGAGAGCACACAACGAAGGAGGACTCGACCACGGAACGAACATGCGCAGGGAGAGCACTTTCCAATTTGAAGTAGAGGAGAACTTCCTTCTTCCCTCGCCCTGGTTGTGAGGGTGGGCCTGTGCTCTCTCTTCATCAGAAATCTCGCAGATGAGCAATAATTTCTTCTCCCAGAAGAAAATATGCTATAACCACAAACTATTCTCCTTTTGACGAAAATATCTTTTCTTTTTTTGTTTCTCTTTCATATAAATCCATTATAACGGCAATGCACGACAACAAGAGATAAACTTAGAATAGAAACAAAATAGAAAATTTCTCTTTGTGCTCTCGGAAATAGCTTGTTACTAATACCACTTTAAATCACACACCCCGCTCCTCCTGTCCTGCACCTCCCAGAGCAGAGGACTGGGCCAGTGGAGGGGAATTGGAACCGCTTGGGATGGGTGTACCAAGGCGTGAGCCCTGGCATTGACCCGTCTGCGCATGGACGTCGTCTTGTGCCTCGCAGGGGACCAGGTGGCTGGTGGAGCGGCAGACCTCATACCCGCCCGCGTCCTGGACGGTGAGGTAGCGCACGACCCCCGCCGCGTCCGGATGATGGCGGAGCACTCGCACCAGCTTCCACTGGTTCCGGGGCTTGTCCTCAACCAGCAGGCAGGCAGAGTCGATCGGCGGGGCGCTGCTCAGCTTGAACGTGGCCACCCGACTGAGGTGCTGGGCCCGCAGGTAGGCGATGTACCCGGACCACCAGGCGCCATGGAACTCGTTGATGAGGGTCTGTTTCTTGGCCTGGAAGCGCCGCAGGGCCCCCGCTGTGGCCAGCCCGCAGGTCCCGGAGTCGAAGACAAGGCTGGGGGTGATAAGAGAGGCTGGCGTCAGTGCCCGGAAGTCATCCGGCTTGTCGGAGACTGGGCAGAGGGGCTGGCTGTTCACCGCCACCTCCGCCCGGGCCACGAGGGTAGCGAAGGTGTCCTCGTCGTGTCGCCAGTGCCAGAGCCGGGGCTTGAGAGACTGCTTCAGGGTCCTGTTGAGGCGCTTGTTTGTGCCGTTGAACCACGGGGCTCGCACTGGAATGAGCTTGAAAGAGAGGCTGTGGTGGGCGGCAAAAGCAGTGAGGTCCAGGCTCCCGCCGTCGGCGAAGGCAAGTGTGGGGCCCAGGGCCTTGGCGGCGGACGTGAAGGCCGTTGCGTGGTCCACCCAGACCGTGCACTCCGTCAGACCCCACCTACTCCAGAACCTTTCAAAGGCATTGCAGGCCGCTTCAAATTGGTACTTGGTTTCAACTTGGTACAAAGACAACTTGGTACAGTGGACAACTTGGTACAAAGATAACTTGGTACAGTGGACAACTTGGTACAGGGACAACTTGGTACAGGGACAACTTGGTACAAGGATAACTTGGTACAGTGGATAACTTGGTACAGGGAAAACTTGGTACAGGGACAACTTAGTAAAGCTAAGAATGTGGCCAATTAGGAATACCCAAATATTTTGCACCTTATTTTTACAGCGTAGCCTTCATGAAATTGGTTGAGAACTCAAAAGAAGGGTACCACTTCCCCTTGGCACACTGGGTGTCGCCGGCATCCTGCAGGCTCTCACCTACCCCCAGCTCCACATCACTGCCCACGTAGACCATCTTCAATTGCCACATAATCAGCATATGGTCACAGTGACAGGTGAAGAATGAACTTTTGAGGTTGAAGAAGCACTTCCTATGCTGTGTCTTCCCACAAAAGTGAGTTCTGCTAAGACCTAGACCCTTCCGTGCTATGCACAACAGCTAAAGATTGCGAGGTGTGCAAGGCAAATCTTCAGCTGGGGGATCTCTGAATTGTACAGGTAACTATTTCGTAGATTTCAGTTTTGTACACACATGATAGTAGATTATTTTGTTTAGTTCTTACGTGCGCAAAAATCTGTTGTACCAACTTGTCCCTGTACCAAGTTTTCCCTGTACCAAGTTATCCACTGTACCAAGTTATCCTTGTACCAAGTTGTCCCTGTACCAAGTTGTCCCTGTACCAAGTTGTCCACTGTACCAAGTTATCTTTGTACCAAGTTGTCCACTGTACCAAGTTGTCTTTGTACCAAGTTGTCCTGTTACCCCTCTCCCTTCCCCTCCAAAGCCCCCCAGGCCGGAGGCGGAAGTGGAAGCCTTCTCGGGTTCCAAGCCACTTCAATTCTCTCTCGGGATAGAAGGAGCCTCTGGAACAGAGAGCACTATTTTCTTGCCTCCTTCGATGTCCTCTGGACTAGAAGTGGCAAAGGAGAAAAAGCGAGGACCCTTACTGCCTCCTCCGAAGCTCTCTGAGCAAGGAGTGGCAAGGGGAGGTTGTCAAGGAAAGGTCAGCTTGTTGACAGTGACACTTCCTACTGACACAGCCAGAATCGATCCTAGCTGTAGGAGTTCTGTAGCCTATGTCATAGGGGAGTCCAGTTCACAAGTTGAGAGGCTGCAAAAGACATGTGCAGCGCAAGCTCGCCTCCTAGCCAGTATTGGCCAGCCGCCCCGACTCTCAGTCGGATCTCCTCATTCTCTCCCCTCCAAAACTGCCCCCCTCAAATGCCGGCAGAGACAATGCCTGGAATTCAAGGCCAGGGCGAAGGACAGGGACGAGGAGGTTCAATCGCTGAGGAAGAGGGTGGAGGAGTGCGAGAAGCAGTGCAAAGCTCTCGACAAGAAATCGAAGGAAGCAGAGGCAAGGAAAAGGCAAGCAGTGGAGGAGGCGAGGAAGGAGGCGGAGAAGAGGGTGGAGAAGAAGACGTCCAAGCTCGCCAAGAAGCTGAATGACTCCGAGCAGCGATGGAAGGAGCTGCGCGAGTGGATCGAGGCTGCGAAGCAGAGCAAGTGCTTCCTGTCTGTCAAGGACAGGGAGAAGATGGACATGGCCATCTTCCTGGCAGAGTGCATGGCATGCTTCCAGGAGGCCGGACTCAAGGCACAGCAGTGGGTGCAATCCATCAACCACCAGCTGGGCAATCTGCTCTATGCCAAGGTTCAGACAGCTCAGTGCTGCTGAACACGGCTGCGATGCCACCCTTTCTTCTTCTGCAGTTTCTGTCAAAGAAGGAGGACAGCCGCGAGTTGCACGAGCCAAAAGCATTGTCTGCCCAGTCCATCCTTCCTTCCTTCCCCTCGTACACCCACTCACGCATTCCTCTCTTCTCATCTCTGAACGACTCTTGATTCTGCTTGTGGAAGAGAGAAGTTCTAGTGAGAAGGAGGACTCCATGGACGAGTCGCTGATGGAGGGAGATGAGCAACCGACTTCCTCCACTCACCTACAGTAGCTGCCGCCGCCATCCCTCTCTCCCATTACACAACATTACACACCTCAACCATCCTCCACCAATCAATGCCTATCCCTTTCTACCCACCCTCTTTCCTTCCACTTTCAACTGGCACTGTAATCATCTTTCGCTTCCGTACCTAAGGAATTGGCAACAATGAATTAGTAAGCGGAAAGCGAAAACGCAAGACAGAGAGGAAAGAGAGAAAACAAGAAGCCTGGGCGGATTTGAGGATAAGTGAAGGTTTAGGAGAGCGCGACATCTATCTAGGCTCAGTTTTCGGACTTGTGGCCTTGAGATGAAGCAATGACTGGGCTTAGGGGCTGTAGTGGAAAGAGACAAGCAGTCTGGTGGCTGTCCTGGAGACGGAGGAGGCCACGGGCTGAATGGCCGGTGGAGAGCAAGAACAGGGCTTCACCTGCAACCTCTGCCACAACTCCGAAACCCCATACAGACAGATCGCCTGCTCACATTGCAGCTCCAGCTTCTGCTTTGACTGCGCCAGTGCCCGCCTGGAGCTCGACTTGTGCGTGAACCAGATCCTCAACATCGCGGAACTGTGCTCCTTCCTGCTAGCCAACACCGGCTCCAGCTACCTTTGCCGAAACTGCTGTGGGAAGCTGGGAAAGGGATTGACATGGATTCCCATCCTGCATTAGATGGTGACCCAGGACATCTACCATCCTGACAACATCACCCTCATCCTGCAGATGGTTCCATACCAGTCTCAGGAAACGCTCCCAAGGCTCCAGCAGAACTGCATGGACATCTACACTACCGTCTGCGGTGCGCTTGGTTTCTTGGCTTCAACGCCACCACCGCCATCCAAGCCAATGCAGATGCTCTCACCGCAGCTCTTCACCCCAACCTCCTTCCAGCTGCCTTCCAACAACCCCAACCTCCACAATCAGACACCCTTCTCCAAGGATGCACGTTCTTCAACTACAGCGGAGCTTCCTACAGCACCTTCATCCCGCAACCAGTGGCACACGGCCATGGAGTTCCCATCGCACAGCCTGTCCCAATCTACGGAGTCCTGCCAGAGCCTGCCAAGCCACCAAGAAAGCCAGCATCCAGAAAACAAAGCATTGGGAGAGCATCAACAGCTTTTGACCAACCTGAGGCACTGCGATCAGGCCATCCATGCCCTAGGCGGACACATCGAGCACCTGGCCCCGCAGGACCCCCGTCTCAAGCCCTACCTGGCACAACTCTCCCAACTCCATCAAACCTGCCTCGCCCTAGCACGGGAAGTGGAGAATCGCTCCTTCCCACCATTGGAGAGCCAGGAAGTGGAGCAACGTTGCCAACCCTCAGCACTGCCAGCCAGCCAGGAGCCACTGGCGCTGCCCGCGGCCCCCCTACCATCCTCCCAGCCGACGGACCAGCAATTGGCTCTGCCCTCCAGTCAGCAGCAGCTAGCACTGCCGGCAAGCCAGACGAGGCTGGCCCTTCCAGTGCCGCCCAGCCAACCGAGCTCCTACTCCTCGCTGCAGCAGCTCGCCTTGCCAGCAACCCTGCCAAGGCTGGCGATCGAGTCTGCAGCGGTGGCTCACTCAACTCCCATCCTTCCCCAACCCTCTGACCTCCACCCCAACTACACCGTGGTGCTGCCAAGTGGCGGGAATCTGCAAGGACAACTGGTGCCCTACAACCGACAGCTGGAGCCCTACGAGCCCCAGCCTGAGGATCCACAGACCCCCTTGGCCATCACCTACCCGCAGAACCCAACGGGCGGCGTGTCCCAGGCCCTCGCCATCCCCGACAACGTCTCTGTCTACATGCACTACACCGTGGTCGGCAATCAGATCGTCACTCAACAGCCTGCCACTTTCCTTCCCATCTCCACCCCTCACGCACCCCTTCCTACTGCCAGCACCGCCCTCCCCATCTCTCAGCAACCTGCCTACCCCATGGCACCCCAGCACCCAACTTCTCTTCCCCTCAATCCCACTTCTTCATCTCACCATCATCTTCCACACAATCTCCGCCTACCCTTCCAGCACTACTACTCGCCCTTCATCCATGCAGAACCTACCGATTCCCTCACCGAGATGCAAGATAACTTGTATTCCGTCTCTTTTCTTGGTAATGAACGCACGGCGGGGCACCGGGGGGCGGGGGCTCCGGCCGCCCTGCCGGTCCCGGGGCGCCCGCTCTCCGCCGGATTACGGTCAGTCCGGCACAGGCTCCCCGGGCCCAGAGGCCAGCCAGCTGCGAGTGGCGGGCACCCTAGGCCGGGAAAATGGTGCAAACAAATGAGGCAGGCTGAGACAGCAGCAGCGACTGAATAGAAGAATGGCGGCCCAAGGCCAACACAAACAGCCCAAAGGGCAAAAGCGGAAGCAGAAAAACGTAGGCAGGAGATCCAGGTGTATCAGAGAAGACGGAACTCACCCTAACCCTAACTCAGAGCACAGCCCTACCGCCCACCTCCAGGCCAGTGCATGTGCCAAGTTTCCACCGAGGCCGCCCCAGGGGGGCGGTCTGACCCGCCGTGGTGCTAGGGCGAGCAGCTCTCCTGAAGGTGGCTCAACTGCCCTAGGCGGGAAATGGAAGGAGGCCGCTGGAGGCTGGGAACAGGGACCTGACTCAAGCGCATGGGAAGTAGGGGAACATGAAGAGGTGAAAAAGCAAACTTGAACTGGGAAAGGTAGCCGAAGGCGCTCTACATGCTCTGCGCATGGCCCTGCGGCCGGGGAAAGTGGAGGCCCAAAATTGAAAGAGAATGAATGAGGGGGAAGTGTGAGATCATGGAGGTGGAAGGCCCTGGTGACAAAGCCATCGTAGCTGACAAGCGGAGGGTGCTTGGAGGCCTGGCCCCGGCTCCCCTCCTGGCTCGACTCACACACCTCACTCCTCCTGTCCTGCATCTCCCAGAGCAGAGGACTGGGCCAGTGGAGGGGAATTGGAACCGCTTGGGATGGGTGTACCAAGGCGTGAGCCCTGGCATTGACTCGTCTGCGCATGGACGTTGTCTTGTGCCTCGCAGGGGACCAGGTGGCTGGTGGAGCGGCAGACCTCATACCCGCCTGCGTCCTGGACGGTGAGGTAGCGCACGACCCCCGCCACGTCCGGATGATGGTGGAGCACTCGCACCAGCTTCCACTGGTTCCGGGGCTTGTCCTCAACCAGCAGGCAGGCAGAGTCGATCGGCGGGGCACTGCTCAGCTTGAACATGGCCACCCGACTGAGGTGCTGGGCCCGCAGGTAGGCGATGTACCCGGACCACCCGGCGCCATGGAACTCGTTGATGAGGGTCTGTTTCTTGGCCTGGAAGCGCCGCAGGGCCCCCGCCGTGGCCAGCCCGCAGGTCCCGGAGTCAAAGACGAGGCTGGGGGTGATAAGAGAGGCTGGCGTCAGTGCCCGGAAGTCATCCGGCTTGTCGGAGACTGGGCAGAGGGGCTGGCTGTTCACCGCCACCTCCACCCGGGTCACGAGGGTAGCGAAGGTGTCCTCGTTGTGTCGCCAGTGCCAGAGCCAGGGCTTGAGAGACTGCTTCAGGGTCCTGTTGAGGCGCTCGTTTGTGCCATTGAACCACGGGGCCCGCACTGGAATGAGCTTGAAAGAGAGGCTGTGGTGGGCGGCGAAGGTGGTGAGGTCCAGGCTTCCACCGTCGGCGAAGGCGAGCATGGGGCCCAGGGCCTTGGTGGCGGACTGGAAGGTCATTGCGTGGTCCACCCAGACCGTGCACTCCGTCAGACCCTGCCTACTCCAGAACCTTTCAAAGGCATTGCAGGCCGCTTCAACTTGGTACTTGGTTTCAACTTGGTACAAAGACAACTTGGTACATTGGACAACTTGGTACAAAGATAACTTGGTACAGTGGACAACTTGGTACAGGGACAACTTGGTACAGGGACAACTTGGTACAAGGATAACTTGGTACAGTGGATAACTTGGTACAGTGAAAACTTGGTACAGGGACAACTTAGTAAAGCTAAGAATGTGGCCAATTAGGAATACCCAAATATTTTGCACCTTATTTTTACAGCGTAGCCTTCATGAAATTGGTTGAGAACTCAAAAGAAGGGTACCACTTCTCCTTGGCACACTGGGTGTCGCCGGCATCCTGCAGGCTCTCACCTACCCCCAGCTCCACATCACTGCCCACGTAGACCATCTTCAATTGCCACATAATCAGCATATGGTCACAGTGACAGGTGAAGAAGCGGAAGATTTGAGGTTGAAGAACCGCACTTCCTATGCTGAGTCTTCCACAAAAGTGAGTTCTGCTAAGACCTCTTGGAGACCTGACTTCCCTCAGCGCATCTCATGCACTGACAGCTAAAGATTGCAAGGTCTGCAAGGCAAATCTTCGAGCTGGGGGATCTCTGAATTGTACAGGTAACTATTTTGTAGATTTCAGTTGTGTACACATGATAGTAGATTAATTTGTTTATTCCTAATTGGGCAAAAATCTGTTGTACCAACTTGTCCCTGTACCAAGTTTTCCCTGTACCAAGTTATCCACTGTACCAAGTTATCCTTGTACCAAGTTGTCCCTGTACCAAGTTGTCCCTGTACCAAGTAACAGGAAACGGAACCAGCTGGTCCGCCAACACCGAGGCAAAGGCCAGCTTGGCGATGGCCAGGCGCTCCGGTGGGAGAAGACCCAGCGGCTGTAGCCCCGGCGGTGGGGCCTTGGCCAGGCGGCAGGCCTGGCACCCCCTCAGGACCCCCAAAACCACGTGCGACCCCCGGGGCATCCAGAACTTGCGGCGAAACAGAGCCAGTGTCGTCGCTGCTGCCGCGTGGCCGTGTGCCGCGTGTGTGTGTAGGATGAGGAGGCGGATGAGACCGTGATGGGCTGGCAGGAGCAGCGGTGGTTGCCCTTCCGGCTCCTGGCTGAACCGGGAGGCCAGTCATAGCAGCCCTGCCCCGTCCAGCCGCGCATGGAGCTGTTTGGCAAGATTCTTGTCCGAGGCTGGGCCTTCGTCTGTCCGCAGGTACTGGATGACCCCGGCATAGGCGTTGGCCTGGACGGATGCTGTGTAGCGCTGAAGCGCTGCCTCCTTCTCGGTGGCCCACAGTGGTGGTCCCCCTGGACGTAGACCGATCCAAGGGGCATGCTGAGCGAGGCGAAGGAAGTAGGCGGTGGCTCCTAGTAGATGGTGGAGGCTGCTGAAGCGCTCCACCGGTACGAGGCCCTCGATGCCCACTGGAGCAGGGGCCAACGGCGCCAGAGCTCCGCCCACTGCGAGCACCGTCTGGACGGCCGGGTCTGGTCTGACAGCCTCGTCGCTGCTGTCAGGCAGGAGAGGGCTTACTGCCAGCACCGGGAGCGCTGCTGATGGGCCTGCATCGGGCTGGAAGCTGGGCCAGTTGGCGATGGCCTGTTCGAAGAAGGTGGGTCCTTGGAGGAAGAGGGACGTGGGCCCTGCTATCTCTGCAAGGCCCCGTGGCTTCGTGCACCAGTCTGCTGGGTTGAGCTCACTGGGAATGTAGCGGAACTCCATCGCTCCAGCGCCGGCGATGATCTGCTCCACCCGGCGGCTCTCATAGGCCCGGATGGCCTTCCCCGCCCGGATCCAGCTTAGGACAATCTGTGAGTCCACGAAGTGGATGACCCTGGAGAAGCTGCGGCTGGTCGGCAGGGCCTCCTGGAGGAAGCGGGCTGCCCGCTGTTCTGTCTCTGCCGCCCAGAGCTCGCTCCTTGGAGTTGAGATGAGCGCCCCCCAGCCTGGGGCGGGTACTAGGCAAGTCTTGGCTGTGAGGAGGTGGGCGGCGCCGGCTGCCTCTGGCATGCATACAGCGCGAAGCCGTAGCTGATGTCGCTTGCATCTGAGGTGATCACCAGGACGCTGCGGCCTTGGCCCATGGCCACTCGCAGGAGCCAGACTGCCAGGGCACCCTGGAGCTGGTCCTGGATCTTGGTCCAGGCCACCTGGGCCGCCTCCCAGCCCCGGTCATCCCAGCCCTTGGTGCCGTCGTGTGCCTCCCGCATGGCCAGCCTCCCCACCAACATCAGCGGGGTAAAGAAACCGAATGGGTCATAGAGGCGGGCGACGCCGCTGGCCAGCTGTCGGATGCTGAGCCCCGTGTCCAGCAAGTCGGCGAAGTCCAGGCCCAGACAGCTGATCGTGTCCCCGGCCAGGTGCCAGACGATGCCTAGGTTGTGGAAGTCCTCCTCCCCGGCCCGGGCCACCTCTGGGAGGTCGTCCAGGGTGCCTTGGGTGGCAGAGCCGTAGGCGCAGAGGTTGAAGCCACCCTGGGCGAGGAGGGCTCGTAGCCCCACCGCTCGCCGCCAGGCCTCTACCGCATCCGCGCAGCCAACGACCACGTTGTCCGCGTAGATCCACTTGGCCAGCTGCTCCACCTCCCCTGAGCTGAGTCCTGGGTGGAGGCCGGAGGCCAGGACGTCCTTGGCCAGCCGTCAGAGGCAGGCCTGGAGGAGCCAAGGGCTGGTGTTGCAGCCCATGATCACCTTGCAGTAGCGCCAGATGCGGAAGTTGTCACGCGAGAGGGGCCTGCTGGTGTCTGCTGGGAGGACAATGCGGAGCGCATCCTGGTGGTCTTCCCGCATGCCGAGTGTGTAGAAGGCCTTCTGTATGTCGGCCGCGAATGCCACCGGCTGTACGCAAAGCCCTAACTGCACCGCGAAGAGGCTGGAAAGGAGATCTGGGCCCTGGTCGATGAGGTCGTTCAGGCTCGTCGGTGGCTGTCCGCAGCATGAGCTGGTATCAACGACGGGTGTGACCTTTGGGCCTGGTGCTGGGAAATGCGGGAGGTGGTGTATCAGCCATCCCTCCGGCGCCGGGTCCCGTACTGGGATGATAATCCCGGCGGCTGCTTGGGCCTGGAACTCGGCGTAGTAGGCGCGGCAGGCCTCCCCCTGCAGCCTAGCGTCTGTGCTGGCCGCCCGGAAGAAGGCCTGCACGAAGTTGCTCGCGAGGGTGGCCGCCGTCTGCTTGAAGGGGAGCGGGACAACGAAACAGCCAGTTTCTGTCCACTCCACCGCTGTGAACAGGCGATCTGTCCACTCCTCCGCCTCTGTCTTGCGCGAGGCGGCGTCCTGGTCGAAGCCGAGGATGTCCAGGGCCGTCTGCCTGTCTATGTGCTCCTGGAAGCTGACGGGGCAGGGGTATCCCAGGCAGGACGTAGCCACCATGGGTAGCCAGCACTGTCGCCCGTCCACCGCCAGCAGATGCTCTGCCTCCACCAGTCCATGCAGGATGCTGCCGAAGCGTGTGTGGAAGATGGTCAGGTTTGGCGTGGGGGTCTGGCAGGGGATGGAGGGGCCCAGGGTGCGCTCATAGGCGTTGAGCCCGAGCAGCAGGTGCACCGTCTGCGGGGTGACCTGCTCTGGAGGCCAGTTTGCGATGCCGTGCTCTGTGCTGGCAAGAATCGTCCATCCAGCACCCCAGAGAAGCGATCCCACTGCCCTCCAGGCCACCTCTGAGACCATCCTCGGTTCCCCCGCCAGGGACCTTCTACTTCATCCCCGCCACCCAGCAGCCAGAGCTGCAACAACCGTGGCATCAGCAGCAACTGCTACGCCAACCTCAGGTGATTCAGCCAACTCTGCCCGCAGCATGCACTCCGTGAGAGCAGTCTTTGCAGTAAACTCTGCCCACAGCATGCACTATGTGGGAACAGTCTTTGCAGTAAACTCTGCCAACAACACACACTACGAGAGAGCAGTCGTTTCAGCTGAGGTGCCTACAACACTCACTACGTGAGAGCAGTCTTTGCAGATGCTCTGCCCACAACATGCACTACATGAGACCAGTCTTTGCAGATGATCTGCCGACAACATGCACTACATGAGAGCAGTCTTTGCAGATGATCTGCCCACAGCATGCACTACGTGAGAGCAGTCTTTGCAGCTGCTCTGCCCACAACACGAACTACGTGAGAACAGTCTGAGCAGATGCTCTGCCCACAACACGCACTACGTGAGAGCAATCTTTTCAGCTGAGGTGTCCACAACACGCACTACGTGAGAGCAGTCTTTGCAGCTGCTCTGCCCACAACATACACTACGTGAGAGCAGTCTTTGCAGATGCTCTGCCCACAACATGCACTACGTGAGAGCAGTCTTTGCAGTAAACCCTGCCCACAAAATGCACTACCTGAGAGCAGTATTTGCAGTAATCTCTGTCAACTACATGCACTACGTGAGATCAGTCTTTGCAGTAAACCCTGCCAACAACATGCACTATGTGAAAGCAGTATTTGCAGCTGATCTGCCCACAACACGCACTACTGAAAGCAGTCTTTGCAGCTGCTCTGCCCACAACACGCACTACGAGAGAGCAGTCTTTTCAGGTGAGGTGCCCACAACACGCACTACGTGAGAGCAGTCTTTGCAGATGATCTGCCCAAAACATGCACTACGTGAGAGCAGTCTTTGGAGCTGAGGTGCCCACAACATGCACTACGTGAGAGCAGTCTTTGGAGCTGAGGTGCCCACAACATGCACTACGTGAGAGCAGTCTTTGGAGCTGAGCTGCCCACAACATGCACTACGTGAGAGCAGTCTTTGGAGCTGAGCTGCCCACAACACGCACTACGTGAGAACAGTCCTTGCAGATGCTCTGTCCACAACATGCACTACGTGAGCGCATTCTTTGCAGATGCTCTGCCGACAACATGCACTACGTGAGAGCAGTCTTTGCAGATGCTCTGCCCAAAACATGCACTGTGTGAGAGAAGTCTTTGCAGTAATCTCTGCCCAAAATATGCACTACGTGAGAGCAGTCTTTGCAGAAAACTCTGCGCACAATATGCACTACGTGAGAGCAGTCTTTGCATTCGGCTCTGCCCAGAACATGCACTACGTAAGAGCAGTCTTTGCAGTAAACTCTGCCAACAACATGCACTATGTGAGAGCAGTCTTTGCAGTAAACTCTGTCAACGACATGCACTACGTGAGATCAGTCTTTGCAGTAAACCCTGCCAACAACATGCACTATGTTAGAGTAGTCGACGGGAGAGGGAGGTAAAGACCTAAGTGGGAGTGGTATATCGGGCCGGAGCCGCGATAGGGACCAGTGTGCGCTTGTGACGGAGAAGGAGAAGACCCGGCGGCTGCAGCTCCTGTGATTGGGTTGACCAGCCGCCGATCGCCCGCTCCAGCCCCTGCAGGAGGCCCCAGACGAGACACAACAGCAGGGTGATGCAAGAGAGAACCGGGAGCTATTGGGGCGTCTGTGTCCGCACAGAACGCACCCTCAACTCGCTTGCCGACGCTTGGCGGCTGAAGTTGGCGCTCCGGAAGGCAATCCGGCCGTCGCTTGGCCGGACCTGGTACTGGTTCCAATATTCCGTCTCTTTTCTTGGTAATGAACGCACGGCGGGGCACTGGGGGGTGGGGGCTCCGGCTGCCCGCCAGTCCCGGGGCGCCCGCTCTCCGCCGGATTACAGTCGGTCTGGCACAACTTGCCAGAATGCTGCATGAAGGCTGCCATGCACGACGTGTCCATGTCCAGGATGGATGTGAGCTCAGTTAGGCTGCCAGACTCAACGTTGGAGGCCACCCAGCCGATGCAGTCGGTGGACAGCGCCCAGTTGACGCAGCACATGCCCTCCTACCAGGGAGAAGAGCATGCCAAGGGGCCTCAGAGCCAAAGCCAACCAGAAGGGCCTCAGCGCCACCATCGCACCACTGAAGGGATGCAGAGCCACCAGCTAACCAGCGGCTTTCAGAGCCGCTACTACTCCATCACTGGGCCTCAAGGCCACTACTACTTGGCAATCGGACCTGACGTTCAGTCACCATCACTGATGGAGATGTCACATGGACGTCTACAAGGCCTCCGGTATGTGGAGGCACCACTGCCGCTACCGCCGCAGCGGCCTCAGTCCCCGCCACCGCAGCCACCGCCAAAAGACTATCCAGGGGCTCCAGCCGAGCCCCATCTAGAAGGCTTCTATGCCTACGGAGAGAGAAAGCTTCTCCACCCCGCAGCTCAGCTGGGATGCTGCTCAGAACCTCCTCCACCTTTCACTCATCGTCCCTCCACCCCTCATCCACAGAGAGGAGACATGGAAGGCTTGGAGGTCAGCGCCTCCTTCATCTCCGCTCATGAGCACACCCAGCAGGAGCTGGAAGCAGCGCAGATAGTGAATGAGGCAGGAGGAGATGGCCGTCCGGCGAGGGGACCATATCGGAGCCAATGGCTGGCTAGCTGGCAAGAATCGTCCGTCCAGCACCCCAGAGAAGCGATCCCACTGCCCTCCAGGCCACCTCTGAGACCATCCTCGGTTCCCCCGCCAGGGACCTTCTACTTCATCCCCGCCACCCAGCAGTCAGAGCTGCAACAACCGTGGCATCAGCAGCAACTGCTACGCCAACCTCAGGTGATTCAGCTGTCAGTCCACCCTCCGCCCGGAGCGCTGCCGCAACTGCCGGCGCAAGTCCAAGTTGGAGAAACACTGCCCCAGCCGCCGGTGCAGCAGCACTTCCAGTTCCAAGGACAAACGTGGAGCCAGTCAGTCCCGGCGCGGGCCCCGGCCCTGCTCCAGATGCAGCCGATCTACACCCAGATCCCCTTCTGCCCCACGCACGCAGAGTTGGCTGAATCACCTGAGGTTGGCGTAGCAGTTGCTGCTGATGCCACGGTTGTTGCAGCTCTGGCTGCTGGGTGGCGGGGATGAAGTAGAAGGTTCCTGGCGGGGGAACCGAGGATGGTCTCAGAGGTGGCCTGGAGGGCAGTGGGATCGCTTCTCTGGGGTGCTGGATGGACGATTCTTGCCAGCACAGAGCACGGCATCGCAAACTGGCCTCCAGAGCAGGTCACCCCGCAGACGGTGCACCTGCTGCTCGGGCTCAACGCCTATGAGCGCACCCTGGGCCCCTCCATCCCCTGCCAGACCCCCACGCCAAACCTGACCATCTTCCTCCATGCTCATTCTTGAAAAATGGAAGTTTTATGCTATTTGAATAAGCTGTTTTTATGGGCTGGTTCGTCCTATTCATTCTTCTTTTTCATCACAAGTTACTTAAGGTCTCATGGATTGAATCACAAACATGCAACAATGATTGTACGTTTTCTTGGTATACTTATCATAATTGCTCGCATATCATCATCATTTGTTGTTCAAAAAGCCTGCACAAACATTGCACTTTTCAATGCACCATCATGTGCTATTTGGTCACTTGCTGCAATTTTAATTTTATGGCCAACAACGTACATTGGATTTTCCTTGGTAGGATGCCTTTTTGGTCTTGGGTTTGGTCTCATGTTTCCCCGCATATGGCTAAAGCCCTTATATAAAGTGTTATTTTGATGTTTTTGGGGCCCAAAAGGTGGACTTGTTTTGATCCGTGTGAGTTGTGATTTTGGGACATTAATAACATATCAAGAGACAATATTCATGCAAATGCAGAATGCGCTGAGATCAATTTATGCCCACCTTTAGGAGCCCCGTATATGGCTAAAACCCCTATATAAATCATTATTTTGATGTTTTGGGGGTCTCAAAAGGTGGACTTGTTTTGATCCGTTCGAATTGTGTTTTTGTGACATTAATAACATACCTGAGTATATTATTCATGCAAAAGCAGAGTGCGCTGAGATCATTTTAAGTGATAATTTTAATCATCAAAGACTGCTCTCACGTAGTGCAGACTGTGGACAGAACAGAACACAAAGACTGATATCACGTAGTGCAGGCTGGGGGCAGAACAGAACACAAAGACAATATACTGTGGTTGTATGTGTTGTCGTCGCTGTTCATATGTATTCCTCGTCCCGTTCACGCCAGCCATTCGCTCCTCACCCAGTTCAGCTTCCCCACTGCATCAGTTTGTGCCTTGTCCATTTTGTTTGCTCCTTCACTCGAAATGGGCAAGTAGAAATTGACGAGGTGATGAGGGTTGATGAAGAAGGCTGGCGATGTGACTGAATTGTTTCTGGACCTCTATGACGGCTGCGTCAAGCCGCGTGTTTTTGACCATGCACTCCTCGCAATATCAAATAACCCGTTAAGTTACAGATTAGTGTAGCACCAGTAGGACCTCTCTATCCATCAACACTTGTCTTCCTTCGTCTCTGATTTCTGACCTTAATTTACTTAAGCGTATTATACACAACAACATTATATTGAAGATATGGACTCATGAATTGAACCTACTTCCAAATAGAAGACTTATTCAGAATATTTTCAGTTTAAGACCAGGGTATTCACGCTATTCAATCAGAATACTCCAAGAAGATTAGCCAAACACCATAACCAGACCCATTTTAAGAATAAAAACAATTTTCAAATACTGTTTTGTGTTATATTACCCTCAACACCCTCAACACCCTCACGGACTGACTAAGCTGAGATCAGCTACCTCGGGTGGAAGACATACCAGCTCCTACCCAGCTCCTGTTCAGCTGCTACCAGCCGCTCAGGACTCCTACCGCCACAGCTGGTGACGGAGACCTTCTACTCATGGATAATGAGGGGCCGAGGTCCTTCACTGGACACCGCTGAAGGCCCGCACCTCTCAATTGATGCCGGAGGATGCAAGGCCTCCCACTGCCGCCGGAGGGGGTTCCAGACTTCCCTCCGCTGATGTCAGCAGTTCAGGCCTCCTGCCTAAGATGGAGGCGACTGAGACCAGATGTAACTTCGAACAACAAAAAAAAGTCATCTGAGTGCAACTTCCATCAGTCCTCAGGGTCGTCCTCGACAATCCTCACGGACCAACTAAGCTGCACTGGAACTTCTCCCGCGGATAACTGTCATTTGGAAGGGAGCAGAGAGCAAGGAGGGATGCTGGCCATCTGCTCTACTGAGAGATGCCTCAACGGCCAAGGAACTAGTCCGAGCCTCAAGGATCTCACTAGTGCTGTCAGCGGTTCAGGCTTCCATACATGAGTCTGGAGACCGTCGGAACATCCACCAGCCACACTGACTTCTCAAGCCAGATGACCCTTCAAACAAGAAGAAGTCATTTGAGTGCGACTTCCGTTCATCCTCAAGGGTTGTCCTCGATAATCCTCACGGATCAACGAGACGGCACTGGACCTGCATCCGCCGAAAAGCGCTATCTCGGACAGGAATGAAAAGGCATGGATGAGTTCTGATTCTCAGTTCCACCGACAGAGGCCTCAACAGCGAAGGAACTAGACTGAGCTTCAGATGACCTCACTAGCTCCCATCTTCGCACCTACCTCTCAACGAGATAAGAGACAGAACTGCAAGACGTACAACACCATCAGCGTTCACGTCTTCATCGTCACTCTCATAGTCCTCAGTCTGCGGAGAGAGGCATCCAGCTCTTGACCTACTACCATCTCAGCTTCGTCCAGGAAGCGAGGAGCCTTCAGTACACCCATCAAGGGAACCGGAAGAGCGCATCTATCTCTTCTTGCCTCTGACGGATAGTGCTGTTTGGAGCTACAACCGCAACTTTGACAACGGAGTCACAGATGACTTCAACGGGGACCACCGTCCCAGGCTCCCGCGCGTCGGGCTTGTCGGGCAACCTCCGCCGCGCCAATCTGGACCTCCTGCACCACTTGCTGGACCACAATCAAGACCGGCGTTGCCTTGGCACCAGCAAACCATAAGTCCTAGATCGAGTCCACTGGATCAAACCCGAGCGCTGCTCACTACGTCGACTACAACTTGCTGAATAGATGCTGCTGCGACATGTGACACGGACGTTGGGACAGATGGGATTGTCCAGAGGACACTGGGTGAAACAACGCCTCCTAAATGCATGCCTGCACTGCCAGGCTTGCATGACCACCGGCGTCAAAGGACTCTTGACCTCATTCGGCAGTCGTTCGCCATACGACCACTATGACCTCCGGCCTCAAAGACTCATCCACTCGGAGCCATGCCGGTGATTGGCCCTGCCATCTTTCTTCTCTGGCCACCACCCGGATTGAGCCTCAAAGTTCATCTGTCGACGGCTCACCACACCTCCTCAACGCGAGACAAGGAGTCATGGATGTCATCCATTCCATCCCCCGCCACTGGTGGACTTCAGAGAACCTGAACCTTTCTGGAGCGCTTATGCAGCCTCCACTTCCGCCTCATGGACGACCATAATCGCAATCTGGACTGCGTTGGCTCTAACCAACTGGAGGCCTCGGATGACAGCGCTTTCGCACATGCTGGCAGCGACTCGGACACTGACCACGGCAACCTGTCTTCTGTCACCGAATATCATGGGACGTGACCTGTCATAGCTGTCACCTCCCATTGCAACCCACTGAGATCTCCAACCTGCACATACTCCTCCAACTGGCTCCTAGCCACTATCCTGCAGCGACCAGCTTCAACAGTTCTGACGACTTTCACCAGTTCAGAAACCTTCAGCCATCGCCACGGGTTCTCTGAACGGTCCAGTTCATCAGTTCCTCTTGGAGTTGACCTAGCCCGCGACTACTGCGTTACCTCTCTACTGGTTAACGTACAACGACACTACCCCGTTCAAGATATCTATGCAACTACACCTCTGCATAGTTTCTCACGACCGCCATCGCCTCACCACGTAACCTCCATCAAAAGGAAAAGAGCCATGGGATGACGCTTCCATCGGACTCGCCACCACCGGATCGACACTCCCCAAGAACCTGTCGACCTATCCTTCCCCTCTATCCATCTTCCACAGAGCAAGCCAAGGAGCAACAATGGGCAGACTCTGGACTACCTTATTCAGCGAGCCTATCCGAGTGCCCCTCTTCGCACAGTTAGATGACGGCGGCGGGAAGATACCACAGGAAACTACCTGACCATCGAACACGTCAGTCAGCTGAAGAACAACTATCGCACACTCCGGTACCGAGTACCGGATCAATCGGTCACTTCAACTGACGGACGGACACCAGAGCGCGAACCTCCACTCTGCCACCGCCCCAGCAACAGCACATCCAACTGATAATGTCGATAGCCACGCTACCCGTGCAACATCCACGCTAGGCTGCACACATCACTTCAACACCTTATGGCCGCCGGGAAGGAGAAGAGTACCTGATCCAGTACCCAATCCGAGTACCCGACCAGACTAGCACTACCTGCACTACTCGGACATCGATCCTGAACATCTCTACTCTATCACAGCGAGTCAGTTCAGCAGAGAAACGAAGTCAAACACCGGACTCTCCCGGAAAGGAGAGGGGGGGGGGTGGGTGGGGGGGGGGGGGGGGGGGGGGGGGGGTTGGGGGGGGGGGTGTGAAGAAGGGACACAGAAAGGAGACAAAACGACGACACTTAGACTGTCCTTCCCGACCGAGAGGAGGAAGTTCCACCTACCCGGCCTCAGTTCAATGCCGAGCACCTAACTTCACGTCATCTATCATCGTCACAAGCCTCGTTGTCGATGAAGACACTGCTGCCAAGGAGGGAGCTTGCGAAGATGGCAATCCACTCTCAGGAAGGAGAACGACATCCTAAGGGAGGAATGCCCGGGTGTTTGCGTGGACGCTCACTCCCAGGCACCGGAGCGAAGAAGGAGCATTGAACAGTCCTGATGCAAGACCAGAAGCATCCCGGGAAACCGTGGATGAGGAGACATGGGACGGAGATACAGTGATCTTAGCTCATACCCATCAACGAGAGCTTGAGAGATGTGAGGAACCATGAGCTGAAAGGAGTCGGAGAGATGTCAACGAGACACTTCCCGCCGGCCTACTCACCTCATAGTCTCTTCAGGAATCTCACTCGTGCTCCGTGACCTTCACGTTGTCGAGACAGCTAAGGTAGATCCCGATTGTAGCTGAAAGAGTAAACACTGGCTGGAAAGCCACTACAACACACCCGACGACAAATGGAAGCCCCAAGTCACATCGCCGGCGCACACTGTCGCAGGTGTGACAGAGAGGTAGCTCCGGCGGACAGGGTCAACTGCGACGACTGCCGACGACCCCTATGCCTCGCCTGCGCTCAAGGAACATTGGAGCCAATCCTGGGACCGATGGATACCATGCTACTCATGAGAGTCTGTCAACGACTACTGGAGGACAACCCAGCGATCTATTGCTGTCCCAATTGCACTCGCGACCACATCCCTTCGTGGTGCCCTATCGTGGAGCAGCTCGTAGCTCAGGGAATCTTCCACCCGGAGAACTTGGCCAAGCTCCAGTTTCATCACGTCAACGACAAAGGAGTTCGGAGGTTCCTGGCCATAGGCTACGTCCTCTACCAGGAAGCCTGCGTTCTCCTAGAAACATCGACTCCCATTGGTGACGCCACTTCGGGGTTTTTGGTGCCCACCATCATGACGGACAACGCCACCAATGACCACCATCAGATGACATCAACGCCCTCTCGACAACGGGACTATAGCAGTGGGAGCCAAGTACTCCTGGCCATCGCGTTGATGGAAAACCAGCTGGATCGACTTCCCTCAAACCACCCCAGTCGAAGGGCTCTGCAATGTCGGTATCAAAGGCTGTGTTGCCACCGGGGACAGCTGCAAGTCGATGACCCCCTCGGGGTGAGCTACGAGTCTGAGTATTCACCGAGTGGGGAGGGAGGAAGCCCGATCCGCCCACATTCGTCACGTCCGGCTACCGCGGTGCCTTCTAAGACACCACCGACTCTCGACCAGTTACCGAACGAGATGTTGGAGTTGATCCTACGACGTCTAGATGGACACAGCTTAGCCCGCACTCGTCTCGTGTGCTCCAAGTGGCATCATCTAGTGGACGGAGCTCCTTGGGAACCTTACCCAAGGTCCATTTTCGTTCACTGACGGTGTCAGCGCGGTATCGGCTGGAGATTCACCTGGAGAAGTTTGTCGATGAGTCAGTCCCGGGAGAAGTAGAGGAAGACAGTGAGTCGCCATCGAAGACATCCCACCTGGACACCTCCTCTACCCATCCTAACGCCTCCTCCCATACCCTTCTTCACTCTACAGAACAGCCTGGAGGGACACGGCGAATCAGTCTAAGCGAAGAGGTCGAGTCTAAGCAGGAGCTTCACCGGCAACACGCTCAGACTCACCGATGCTATCTCTGACCCTGAGGAGCAACGACGGCTCCTCAACTACTTTCGTCACATCTCCGCGGACAAACTCATACTACAAGGTCTCAGCGCCAGGGGACTGAAGATAATGCTGCTGATGTTCGAGGGGATGTGCTTAGACAACAAGGTGATCGTCTTCGACTACTGCAGCTTTGATGGAGTCCACAAGCAGATGATCTTTGACTTCTTCAAGCCGCGTCAAGGCCGCTTAACCAAAGTCCAACTGTCCACATGTCGGGACATGGACAAATCCCTTTCGCCTCCCGAGTTCTGGCAGGCCATCGGCCCACTGTCCGGCTCTTTCCCAACTATCCGTCTCAAGGACCACCACGCGAGCTCCCCATGGATGGATCGACTGGCCACGGGAATCTTGTTACTTCCGAGGCCGCCCTGGATGCTCGACCTTGACGGCATCAATCCCATGCCAGAAGTAGTGTATCAACGTATCCGCAACTGGCTCGAAGAGGATACGAAGATGGGTCCAACGTGGATAAACGCAAGACAAAGACAAGAGAAGGCCACCGACCCCATCCCATCGGAGCCAGCTATCGCCCCTTCCCCCACCGACATTCAGAACCGAGAAGGCAGTCCCACTCCGACGATCGAAGAGGGAGAGCAGGCGGCCGAGTCCAAAAGACACACCTTCGTCATTAAGATTGACAATGGTCGCGACCTCCGTCTCCAACAGTTCGGCTCTCAGACCGGGACCTACATCCTGCAACCCGATGGCATTAGCATCGCCATCGGGGTCCACAAGATACTCGAGCGATGTTTTGACGGGGAAGACCGATATTCGGAACACCGACACCGGATGGTTTTGAAGAGACCCGACGGAGCTCGACTCTCACTCTATCTGCAGTCCTAAGCCCGGTAACCATAACCGTATCCATGACTATGCGCTCATCCTTCCCCCGCGGGCCTCGACCTCGACCTATCCCACCTCCTCGTCAATGCCCGGAACGGAAGGACGTTCGACCAGCTGGATCGTGAAGTCTATCGCTTTGGGTCTACTACTCCGTCCTTCCACGACGACGCCCGCTGTCCTCGGTCCGATCAGTGCTACTGACTCGGAAGTTGTTCCACTGCTGCACAGTGTGGACTGTGATCCCCCTCCTGTCCCCTGTAGCATGGTGGTGCTTGTAGCTTAGATTCGAGGCCCCGTTCCTCTTCCTGCTCTGGTTGGTGGTGTGATCACTTCGGTCCTTTCCTGGTCGCCCCGCGGGTGCGTTGTGACGTTTCCCAAGCCGGTTTCGTCGACCTTGACTGTCGATGAGGCGGGCGGAGGGGAGGCCGGGATCAGTTGCTGTATATTGTGCTCCGATGCCCTAACCGGTTCCGCTCTGCCTCCCCTTCCGGTGACGATGAAAGAGATTCTCGCTAAGTTACTGCTGCACTCACCACAAGAAGCATATAAATGGATTGCATATAATTCCCGCCATAAAAGGTTTGGATTTCCTAAATAAAATTGATGGAATTCCTATGTGGAATCAGTTAATTTTTGGTGATGTCTTGAAGCTGTTGAAAGTAGTTTACAAAAAATATATATATTTCCAAATTTATGGTCAAAAGCCTAAAATCATGATGTTTCGAAAATTGGAACAAACTCATATCAATGGTTTTTCAATTAAATCCGCTGAATACTGCACATCTCTGAGTGACAGCTGAGAATACCTTGTCTATTCAATAATATCTAGAATTAAAACCAAAAAAGGTAACTGCAACAATTGCCAACTCTAAATTTGGTTTATGCAATGTAAATGTTACTAAATAATGTATAAACTGTACACCCTTTACATTTTAGAAATATCTCAACCTCATGAAGATTAACTTTAACTACGTGTTTGATTCATTCATCATGTGATTTACTAGCTGGCCATCATGATGCTTGAATTTTTCCCTGTCTAAATATCCAACTATTTAATTTTGCAGTCTTTAGTTACTAAGGCTGGGGGCTTGTACATATGTGATTGTATCTGTGATTTTGACAACCAGCGTTTAATCAACCGTAGAGACTAAATTGGGGCAATTTGCACTGCTCTGATTCAGAATTTCGCAGTCAAGCAAAGAATTGAAAAGTAGAAGTTCAGTTATGTATACCTTATGTCAAAATATTAATGTAATTTTAATAACTGCACTGTATCAATTCAGAAATCAAAACTTGTGACATTAATTTTTGCTCATGTCATTTCACACAGCCATTCATGAATCAGTATCGACTGGAACTATGGATGCTGACCATGATGAAACATCTAGACCCAGTTATTCTCAATCTGCATTATCTGCAAAGGAATGTGACAAAGAAGAAAACATCGATTATCAGCCTATAAATGCAAAACTGCCACTGATCTTTGACAAAACTAAACATAAACAGCTTGTGTTCCTTCGTTCGTCTGAGCGTTTAGACCGCATTTTTCCTAACTGGATCAATCGGACATACCAGGAAAATGGAATATATCAGCCTTTTGACCTCAACTTCCCTTTCCATCTTCCAATAAGACCCGGAGGTCCAGCTACATACTACAATGACCCACCCATAACAGCTATTGGCACTGGAATGGCTCGTCTTCTGGGACAGCGCTTCAACTTACTTAAGGAAAGACCTGCATACATAATATCATCCCCAGCTTTGCGATGCATTCAAACTGCAGTTGCTGTTCTAGAAGGAATGCAGATAAAAAGCGAGAATGCCCTGCCCATTTTTATTGAGCCTGGACTATTTGAACCTCTAGGCTGGTATCACTCACTTCCTTGTTTTTTAGAATCAAATTACCTTAGAAGCATTGGATATCCTGTGTGCACTACGTATCAACCTATTATCACACCTAAGGAACTATCTATTTTTATTGCCAAGGAAGATGAAAGTGCAGCAAGAAACCGTATACAAAAAACCATCAACCAAACAGTAGATTTAAACTCAAGTTCTGGAATTGGTTTATTTGTTGGCCATGCATTTACCCTTGAGTCCTCCAGGCGATTATTTGACTTGGAATATGGCAAAAAATGGACTCCTGTTGGGCGAAGTATGCTTGGTCTAGTCTATCCTTACAGTTCAGTCATAACATTTAGAGAACACACAACTGTGGCTGGAGAATGGATACAGCTACAAAATGGGAAAGATAATGGAGCTCCAGTTTTCACATCAACACACTTTTCTTCATATCCTGCTACATCTCTTGTTGACCCGAAGAAACCTCCATATTTTGTGTAAATTCATTTATGTTCATTTTTTGTATTTTGTTTTCATACAGTCATTTTCTTGCAATTGTTTAATCACATTTTTAATAAATTAGTAAAGCTAAAGATATTTACATTTGTAACTAAGAATTTAATATAATGTAATGGTCTTAAGCTAAGACATTTTGGAGGCAAACACATTTATTGGTGTGTGCGCATTCACATTGGTAGCTTCTTGATGACTTTTTCTGGATAAGCTGGCAAGATGACAACAAAAACATATGAGGTATGTGATTGGAAAATTTGAATGAGGGTAGAAAAATTCATCAACATTTGGGAGAGACTATTTTATAATATCCGCACTCAACCAATGGCAGGTTATGGCATTGTCAATATCACAGAAAAACTGGAAGCGAACTGTAGACACAAGAGAAGCAAGGGAGCGATGATTTTGATCTGGGGTGATGTTTTGGGGAAGATGATTGAATAGTATTTGAAATTTGGCACTGAGTCTGGTTTTCGAGGAGAATACATCGCGAGGGTTGTATCCAGTTTGGTCTCAGGGAAGGGAATTCCAGATTTTGCAAATTTGGCAGCACTGAAGCTGCAGAAAGTCCCCACAGTTGCTTTGAAGTTATTTGAAGGGGTGAAATTGCGAAGGCCCTCCCAAACCATCCTTTCTCTTGTTTCGCTGGGAACGGTATGGGAGAGCTCTGATGCTAGGGGGAGATCAACCAGATATGAAACAGACATGATCTGACAAGGAGTACTCAAGCTTTGAAGATATCAATTTCAAAGCTGTAAGCGAGCTCAAAGACCTCGTCAGTGATGTAATGCTTGTGCTTAATTAAGGCAATACTTCAAATAAGTTCACATTACATTTTACATTTTCACGAAGTAGCCTCATATTATAATAATTAAAATATTTGCTTTTGATATTTCCCAGTCCTTCGAGGTAGATGCATATATTTTCAAATTCTAAACATGTGCTAATTTTATCCTTTATGTC
>JASANA010009239.1:0-102723 GCA_030248095.1 Ptycholaimellus sp. GST1_10 | reverse complement strand
TCGTGAGGCGAGCGGTCCAGCAGTAGCCCTCCGCGGAGACGCTCTTGCTTTCCGCCGTACACCGCGCCAGGCCACCTGCAGCTGTCTTTCCTCCTTTCTCTGCCCTTCTTACTGCTCATTGTTCTACAATTGCCCCTGCTGCCTTGGCGGGAGTCAATTGAAATGCTCGAAAGAACACACAACACTCAAAAACTTTGGAAACTTTGGATCCACATTTTTAGCAGCGAACCAAAGACGACTTCGTACGCGCTAAGCTACATTGTCATAGAGAGTTTTTAATGTATGACGGATGTCGGCTGGCTCCTAGAACCCCCCCCCCCCCCCCCCCCAAACAGATACAACACCCCCCCCCCGAAGACATACACCCCCCCCCCCCCCCGAAGATATACACCCCCCCCGTAGATATACACCCCCCCCCGAAGGGTACTATATTGAAAATTTTTTTATTGCCTTAACATACTTCTCTTTACATATCTCGAAATTTAAACTCGACGGAATTTTCATGTAGATGATTAAATACCTACTTTTTTTTACAAACATAGTTAGTCTATACCGGATGGCGGGCGCATGCCTACCAGGAGTAGGGGCTTGTCCCCTACCAGGAGTACCTTTCAAGATTCCAACTCAAAAGCTTAGACGCATGCTCGTCCTCGACGAGGTCATGACTGTGGCAGTACCTACTAGTTAGTCTATACCGAGTTCATTGATGTTTTAAAGAGATCAACTCGGTAAGGACTAACTAGTAGGTACTGCCACAGTGAAAGGACGAGCCTTTTAGTTTTTGTGTTGGCTACGCCCTATATAGCGGTATAGACTAACTAGTAGCATGACGAACACGGTATAGACTAACTAGGTATAGACTCAGTAAAAAAGTAGGTATTTAGTTGTTTAGAAAAAAATTCCGTGAGTTTAAATTTCGAGATATGTAAAGAGAAGTATGTTAAGGCAATAAAAAAATTTTCAATATAGTACCCTTCGGGGTGGGGTGTATATCTACGGGGGGGGGGGGTGTATATCTTCGGGGGGGGGGGGGTGTAAGTCTTTGGGGGGGGGGGGGTGTAAGTCTTCGGGGGGGGGGGTTCTAGGAGTCAGCCCGGATGTCCTATTTAGAGTCTCACCTGGCTCAGTCGTCGCAAAGGCTTGGAGGCAGAGCAAGGCAGCAGACAGACAAAGCCGCATCGTGAAGATTCCGGTGGTTCGGTAATAGATTGACTGTCTGGGCAACGAAGCAAAAATCAGCAAGTTTTCTTGATAGGTATTTGCATAAGGGTCAGCGTAAATAGCTCACGAAATAATTGGAAGCTTTTCATATACCAAAGTGCAGGAATGTTTTTAGTGGAAAAATTCAACATGAGCAAAAGTTCCCTATGTTATAACATAGGGCGAATCCTAGGGGTGAACTCGCCACAACTCAAATTATCACAAAATTAAGACCTTTTTTAAGTTAGGAGCTATTGTGAGCGCGTTTTTTTTAGATTTTTTTCCCGAAATGGGCAGACTTTCATAAAAATGTATGGAGATCCAGATTCTGCAATAATAAAGGGGGGTCAAATAATTTAGGTCCATCCTTTTTTGCGCGGCCGAAGGCCAAGGGCGGCCAAGGCCAGCTTAAGCAGTTACCCCATTTTTGCGTCCATCTGTCCGCATATATATATATATATATATATATATATAAATATATATATATATATATATATATATCCATACCAGTATATGAATGCTAGGCCTTGTCTGTAACGAAGGCACGCCGCGCAGTCCCAATTCTGCCTTTTTGGCGTTTAAATGATGTTTTTAGGGTAATTCAGGGCTGCCGAAACTCAATCAGAACTCCCCCAGGTTGCAAAAATTGTTTTTATACCTCGAAAATGGCAATATTGTTCAATTTTAGGCCATTTTTCGGGCATTATGAATCTGCGCAGTTTGCAACTGTACCTGGTGAGCTGCGATTTCATAAATTGAACAAAGGAAGGTTAGAAGACCACATAAATAAGCATTTCTCCGAGGGCAACTGAACATTTCCGGTGTTTGGTGTCTTCTTTTTGATGTCCCTTGAGGACAGCCAGGTGTTACTTTCACTTGGTGTGGCTGTAATTTAGCCACTGGGTGGGTTCGGGGTTCCTTAAAGAGTCAATAGACCAAAAACGAGGCTAATGCATGCAAATAGCTGAGCACCCGTGTAGCGGGACCCATGCAGCCCAACCATTCTTAACTTCCTAATTAACTATTTACTTCTTATTTAATTTCACTGCTAAACCGTAACCAATATAATATGTCATAAAAAACCTAAACTGCGCTTTTTTGATATTTGCTTTAATCCATTTTCCATGTTATTTTAGCAGATCAAAGGGGCATTCTGGATATGCTGGAATAAATCTGAAATATGCAAAATAATAACTGATTAATTTCGATTGATTTATAAAACACAAAAGATCATTGAATAGCTAAAGGGAGCACTCTTTAAAAAGGTCTGCACTCACGATGGAAGAGAAAGCATCCCTAAATGCAAATCAAAACAACACTGAAATTTGACTGAGACAAATACAAAATCGAAAAACTAAAATAAATATCAGATAAAAAATTAAAACTAAATAGATGCAATAAAATGAGGACAAAGTTAACAAAAGAAAACGATAGAACCAAGCAAAAATAAAAAAGAAAACAGAAAGCTTATGAATGAAACGGAAAGAAACGGAAAATCCACACAAATTCTGAACATATATAAATACCATCGATGAACAAACCACTAAAAACGAATTGCTAAAAAATTATTTGCACATTTGACGAATCTGGAAGAATGTGAATCTGGATTGTGAAGATTCTTTCAATTGCTGAATATTGGAAGGGTCTGCAATTGAATCCAGCTGAATTTCATGCATGTGGCTTCAGTGAAAATCTCACTACAGTTTTCTGTGCAAATCATTGATTTCGCAATAAAAAAATGAAATCAAATCATCAATTTAATCAAAATTAATTTGCTTTGGAGATTTAATAGATTAATTGTATTCATTTCAGTTATTTTTTTAATTAATCGTCTTCTTTATAATCAACCATTGCAAGCATAGATTGGCTGGAAAAGTTATTTCCAAAAAGATTTAAAAAATAATCTTACTTAAATCAGTTTAAGCAATTACTGAAAATTAATATGATGTGCACTGCAGGCCAAAAGTTAAATCGAAGAAAATAGCAAAAGAAAACCAAAAAATAATTTGGGAAAATGTAGACACAAATTCAAAATATAACTCAAGAAAAATACACTAATCAATAAACGAAAATTATGATGTGCGCCGCAGGCCCTCCCAACCTAGTCCATATATATAATAGAGGAGCCTGTCCTGTCCGTAAGCATGGGGCGCGCCATGAGGGAAGCTTCTGGTGAGAAGGTGAAGATGTTTTTGGGTAAATCAGGGTCAGGGAACACGATTTGGAGTTATAGAGCTTGCACCAATCACGGGAATGTGCTTAAAACATCAAAAATGTGAGTTTTTTTCAATGTTTTTAAACTGCGCAGTTTTGGAAGCTACTCATTGGGCAAGTTTTAGCCATTACACATATATTATTCCCAAACAAATAAGCCTCAAACCTCTTTGTCAACCTTACCCCTCTTGGGTTGGGTGCCTAATCTTTGAAGTGCCTTGAGGACAGCCAGGTGTTTGTCACTTGGTGTGGCTGTAATTTGGCCACTGGGGTGGGTGTTGGGTTGATCTAAAAGAGTCGGTAGACCAAAAAAAGAGGCTAATGCATGAAAAAAGCTGAGCACCCGTGTAGCGGGACCCATGCAGCCCAATACATTCCTCCAATCCTCCCCCTCCAACCATTTGCCTTCTTCTATCACCATATTCTTCTGCCCCCCCAGCCGTTACCCATGCAGCCCAAATATATTCCTCCAATCCATTTGCCCCCCCCCCACCAACCATTTGTCTTCTTGTATCACCAGATTGCCCCCCTTGTTTCAGTGGGGGATATTCAAGTAAGCTGAGTAAGCAAAGTAGGGCGGTGGATGCGTTTTTAGCAGGCCTATTTAGGCTCACCCAATCCTCCCATGTCTCAAAGGGCAATGGATGCCAGATGCTTTTACAGGCCTATTTAGGCTCACCCAATCCTCCCTGTTCAGTGATTTGTAGCAGTAGGGCGGTGGATGCCAGATGCTTTTACAGGCTATTTAGGCTCACCCAATCCTCCCATGTAGGGCGGTGGATGCCAGATGCTTTTACAGGCCTATTTAGGCTCACCCAATCCTCCCATGTAGGGCGGTGGATGCCAGATGCTTTTACAGGCCTATTTAGGCTCACCCAATCCTCCCATGTGAGGGCGGTGGATGCCAGATGCTTTTACAGGCCTATTTAGGCTCACCCAATCCTCCCATGTTTCAGGGATTTAAGTAAGCAAATAGGGTGGTGGATGCCAGATGCTTTTACAGGCCTATTTAGGCTCACCCAATCCTCCCATGTTCAGGGATATTCAAGTAATAGGCAATATAGGGCGGTGGATGCCAGATGCTTTTACAGGCCTATTTAGGCTCACCCAATCCTCCCATGTATTCAAGGGGCGGTGGATGCCAGATGCTTTTACAGGCCTATTTAGGCTCACCCAATCCTCAAGTTTCCAATCAGCCTTCAGGCCCGAAGTGTTTTTTGTGCTGCCTTTTTAAGTTTTTAATGAATTTTCAGCAGACTTTTTTCTGCAAGTATTATGCCAATAGTCGCCGTAGGCGACGGCGAAGCTCAACCTAGTCCATATATATAATAGAGGAGCCTGTCTTGTTAGTAAGCATTTCGCGCGCCATGGGGGAAGCTTCCTGTGAGGAGATGAAGATGTTTTTGGGTAAAATGGGGTCAAAGAACACGATTCTGAGTTAATCAGCTTGCTCCGATCGCGGGAACATGCTTAAAACATCAAAAAAGTCAGTTTTTTCAATGTTTTGGAACTGCGCAGTTTTGAAAGCTACTCATTGTGGCAAAGTTTTAGTCATTACACATAAATTTTCATAGAGCACAGCAAACCTATATCCTTCTTTGGCAATCTGACCTTTGTTGGGTTGATTGCCTAATCTTTGAAGTCCCTCGAGGACAGCCAGGTGTTATATTCACTTGGTGTGGCTGTAATTTGGCCACTGGGAGGGAGTACCTAAAAGAGTCGCTGGACCACAAAAGAGGCAGAAGCATGAAAAAAGCTGAGCACCCGTGTAGCGGGAACCATGCAGCCCAATTACATTCCTCCAATCCATTTGCCCCCCCCCCCACCCTTCCATTTGACCCCCACCCCCGGCCGTTTGGCCTCCCCCATTGCTAAACAAATCCCTGTCATCAAATTTTAACTGTCATGCCACATACCTTAATATATATTTTTTTGATTATAATGGGGTAAAAATCATGAAAAATATTTTTTAGTTCATCGATTTCAAATAATTATGGTGCTTATATTTCAAAAATCTCCAAACATTCCATATTTTGCCAGTTTTTAGCCCACACACAAGTATGCACAGCGTTTTAAACCCCTAATATAATTTTCTGGTGACTTTTTAATTAATACAAATGGTATGAAGCTGTCCAATGCGACCGCGGCTGTAATTTGGCCACTGGGTGGGCGATCCTAAATGAGCCTGACGGCCAAAAAAGAGGCTAATGCATGAAAAAAGCTAAGCACCCATGTAGCGGGACCCATGCAGCCCAAATGCAATTCCTATAATCCATATCCCCCCCCCCCAAACAATTGGCATTCTTCTATCATCAGAATAGCTCTCACAGCCGTTTGCCCCTTTTAACTTTGTGGCCTCAGCCTCCCAGCCCTCAAATATGCTCCTATTAAATTGATTTATTAATGTTTCACTGGATATGCAAGTAAGCAAAGTAGGGCGGTGGATGGATGATGCTTTTGCAGGCCTATTTAGGCTCACCCAATCCTCCCCTGTTTCACTGGATATGCAAGTAAGCAAAGTAGGGCGGTGGATGGATGATGCTTTTGCAGGTCTATATAGGCTCACCCAATCCTCCCATGTTTCACTGGATATGCAATTAAGCAAAGTAGGGCGGTGGATGGATGATGCTTTTGCAGGCCTATTTAGGCTCACCCAATCCTCCCCTGTTTCACTGGATATGCAAGTAAGCAAATTAGGGCGGTGGATGGATGATGCTTTTGCAGGTCTATATAGGCTCACCCAATCCTCCCATGTTTCACTGGATATGCAAGTAAGCAAAGTAGGGCGGTGGATGGATGATGCTTTTGCAGGCCTATTTAGGCTCACCCAATCCTCCCATGTTTCACTGGATATGCAAGTAAGCAAAGTAGGGCGGTGGATGGATGATGCTTTTGCAGGCCTATTTAGGCTCACCCAATCCTCCCCTGTTTCACTGGATATGCAAGTAAGCAAAGTAGGGCGATGGATGGATGATGCTTTTGCAGGCCTATTTAGGCTCACCCAATCCTCCCATGTTTCACTGGATATGCAAGTAAGCAAAGTAGGGCGGTGGATGGATGATGCTTTTGCAGGCCTATTTAGACTCACCCAATCCTCCCATGTTTCACTGGATATGCAAGTAAGCAAAGTAGGGCGGTGGATGGATGATGCTTTTGCAGGCCTATTTAGGCTCACCCAATCCTCCCCTGTTTCACTGGATATGCAAGTAAGCAAAGTAGGGCGGTGGATGGATGATGCTTTTGCAGGCCTATTTAGGCTCACCCAATCCTCCCATGTTTCACTGGATATGCAAGTAAGCAAAGTAGGGCGGTGGATGGATGATGCTTTTGCAGGCCTATTTAGGCTCACCCAATCCTCCCCTGTTTCACTGGATATGCAAGTAAGCAAAGTAGGGCGGTGGATGGATGATGCTTTTGCAGGCCTATTTAGGCTCACCCAATCCTCCCATGTTTCACTGGATATGCAAGTAAGCAAAGTAGGGCAGTGGATGCCAGATGCTTTCACAGGCCTATTTAGACTCACCCAATCCTCCCATGTAGGGCGGTGGATGCCAGATGCTTTTACAGGCCTATTTAGGCTCACCCAATCCTCCCATGTAGGGCGGTGGATGCCAGATGCTTTTACAGGTCTATTTAGGCTCACCCAATCCTTTCCCAATCCCAATAATTTCTGTAGCTGCTTGGTTATATTTGCTGTTGGCAACAACGAAGCTCAACCTAATCAATTATTATTGGTATTTTTGTATTTTCCCCTACTTTATCCATAGAGTCGCCGTAGGCGACGGCGAAGCTCAACCTAGTCCATATATATAATAGAGGAGCCTGTCCTGTCCGTAAGCATTTCGCGCGCCATGAGGGAAGCTTCTGGTGAGGAGGTGAGAGTGTTTTTGGGTAAATCAGGGCTGGGGAACACGATTTTGAGTTATAGAGCTTGCGTCGATCACGGGAACATGCTTAAAACATCAAAAAAGTGAGTTTTTTCAATGTTTTGGAACTGCGCAGATTTGAAAGCTACCCAATCAGGCCGAATTTCAGTCATTACACATAATTATTCCCAAACAACTAAGTCTTGAACCACATTGGCAACCTAATCCTCCTCGGGTTGGGTGCCTAATCTTTGAAGTCCCTTGAGGACAGCCAGGTGTTCTATTCACTTGGTGTGGCTGTAATTTGGCCACTGGGTGGGGGGATGCACAAAAGAGTCAAAAGACCATAAAAGAGGCTAATGCATGAAAAAAGCTGAGCACCCGTGTAGCGGGACCCATGTAGCCCAATTCTCCCAAAATTAAAAATAGGCTAATGCATGAAAAGAGCTAAGCACCTGTGTAGCGGGACCCATGCAGCCAAAAAACAATTTCTCCAATCCTTTTGCCACTTTGCCTTCTTCAATCATCAGATTGCCCCCCCCCAGCCATTTGCACCTTGTGGCCTCCCCCATTCGTTGGCCTCTATTTCTACAAATACATTGCTAATATCTACAAATCCTTGTTATCAAATTTTAAGTGTCACACCAAAAACTTTACCACCACAAACCATCAAAAAATATTTTTTCGATTTTTTAATGGGGTAACTGAAAATTTTTTTTATTAAATTCGACTAATTTTTTATGGATTTGGGTCAATTTTGGTGGATAAATTTCAAAAATCGGGGTCACAGTCTCACTGATGCGGTAAAAGTTTGAAATATTGGAAAACCTCCAAAAATCACAAAAAATGTCCACTTTCGCCAGTTTCTGGACCACGCACAAGTACGCACACCGTTTTAAACCCCCAATATAATGTTTTCTGGTGGCTTTTTAATAAATACAAATTGTATTAAATGCCCTTATGCGGCAGTATCAGCATAATTTTGTTATTTTTTTGTTATTTTGTTAAATATCCCCCAATGATAATTGAGTTCATTTATTGCCCTAAAATATTTTTGGTACAAACATTTTCATCAAAATAAATAACTCTCTCCTCCCAACCCAACCTATCCTCCCATGTGGGGTGGTGGATGCCAGATGCTTTTACAGGCCTATTTAGGCTCAACCAATCCTCCCATGTAGGGCGGTGGATGCCAGATGCTTTTACAGGCTTATTTAGGCTCACCCAATCCTCCCATGTGGGGTGGTGGATGCCAGATGCTTTTACAGGCCTATTTAGGCTCACCCAATCCTCCCATGTAGGGCGGTGGATGCCAGATTCTTTTACAGCCCTATTTAGGCTCACCCAATCCTCCCATGTAGGGCGGTGGATGCCAGATGCTTTTACAGGCCTATTTAGGTTCACCCAATCCTCCCATGTAGGGCGGTGGATGCCAGATGCTTAAACAGGCTTATTTAGGCTCACCCAATCCTCCCATGTAGGGCGGTGGATGCCAGATGCTTATACAGGCCTATTTAGGTTCACCCAATCCTCCCATGTAGGGCGGTGGATGCCAGATGATTTTACAGGCCTATTTAGGCTCAACCAATCCTCCCATGTAGGGCGGTGGATGCCAGATGCTTTTACTGGCCTATTTAGGCTAAACCAATCCTCCCATGTAGGGCGGTGGATGCCAGATGCTTTTACAGGCCTATTTAGGCTCACCCAATCCTCCCATGTAGGGCGGTGGATGCCAGATGCTTTTACTGGCCTATTTAGGCTCACCCAATCCTCCCATGTAGGGCGGTGGATGCCAGATGCTTTTACAGGCCTATTTAGGCTCAACCAATCCTCTCATGTAGGGCGGTGGATGCCAGATGCTTTTACAGGCCTATTTAGGCTCACCCATTCCTCCCATGTTGGGCAGTGGATGCCAGATGCTTATACAGGCCTATTTAGGCTCACCCAATCCTCCCATGTAGGGCGGTGGATGCCAGATGCTTTTACTGGCCTATTTAGGCTCAACCAATCCTCCCATGTAGGGCGGTGGATGCCAGATGCTTTTACAGGCCTATTTAGGCTCAACCAATCCTCCCATGTAGGGCGGTGGATGCCAGATGCTTTTACAGGCTTTTACAATAGAGGAGCCTGTCCTGTCCGTAAGCATTTCGCGCGCCATGAGGGAAGCTTCTGGTGAGGAGGTGAGAGTGTTTTTGGGTAAATCAGGGCTGGGGAACACGATTTTGAGTTATAGAGCTTGCGTCGATCACGGGAACATGCTTAAAACATCAAAAAAGTGAGTTTTTTCAATGTTTTGGAACTGCGCAGATTTGAAAGCTACCCAATCAGGCCGAATTTCAGTCATTACACATAATTATTCCCAAACAACTAAGTCTTGAACCACATTGGCAACCTAATCCTCCTCGGGTTGGGTGCCTAATCTTTGAAGTCCCTTGAGGACAGCCAGGTGTTCTATTCACTTGGTGTGGCTGTAATTTGGCCACTGGGTGGGGGGATGCACAAAAGAGTCAAAAGACCATAAAAGAGGCTAATGCATGAAAAAAGCTGAGCACCCGTGTAGCGGGACCCATGTAGCCCAATTCTCCCAAAATTAAAAATAGGCTAATGCATGAAAAGAGCTAAGCACCTGTGTAGCGGGACCCATGCAGCCAAAAAACAATTTCTCCAATCCTTTTGCCACTTTGCCTTCTTCAATCATCAGATTGCCCCCCCCAGCCATTTGCACCTTGTGGCCTCCCCCATTCGTTGGCCTCTATTTCTACAAATACATTGCTAATATCTACAAATCCTTGTTATCAAATTTTAAGTGTCACACCAAAAACTTTACCACCACAAACCATCAAAAAATATTTTTTCGATTTTTTAATGGGGTAACTGAAAATTTTTTTTATTAAATTCGACTAATTTTTTATGGATTTGGGTCAATTTTGGTGGATAAATTTCAAAAATCGGGGTCACAGTCTCACTGATGCGGTAAAAGTTTGAAATATTGGAAAACCTCCAAAAATCACAAAAAATGTCCACTTTCGCCAGTTTCTGGACCACGCACAAGTACGCACACCGTTTTAAACCCCCCCCCCCCCCCCCCCCCCAATATAATGTTTTCTGGTGGCTTTTTAATAAATACAAATTGTATTAAATGCCCTTATGCGGCAGTATCAGCATAATTTTGTTATTTTTTTGTTATTTTGTTAAATATCCCCCAATGATAATTGAGTTCATTTATTGCCCTAAAATATTTTTGGTACAAACATTTTTCATCAAAATAAATGACTCTCTCCTACCAACCCAACCTATCCTCCCATGTGGGGTGGTGGATGCCAGATGCTTTTACAGGCCTATTTAGGCTCAACCAATCCTCCCATGTAGGGCGGTGGATGCCAGATGCTTTTACAGGCTTATTTAGGCTCACCCAATCCTCCCATGTGGGGTGGTGGATGCCAGATGCTTTTACAGGCCTATTTAGGCTCACCCAATCCTCCCATGTAGGGCGGTGGATGCCAGATTCTTTTACAGCCCTATTTAGGCTCACCCAATCCTCCCATGTAGGGCGGTGGATGCCAGATGCTTTTACAGGCCTATTTAGGTTCACCCAATCCTCCCATGTAGGGCGGTGGATGCCAGATGCTTAAACAGGCTTATTTAGGCTCACCCAATCCTCCCATGTAGGGCGGTGGATGCCAGATGCTTATACAGGCCTATTTAGGCTCACCCAATCCTCCCATGTAGGGCGGTGGATGCCAGATGATTTTACAGGCCTATTTAGGCTCAACCAATCCTCCCATGTAGGGCGGTGGATGCCAGATGCTTTTACTGGCCTATTTAGGCTAAACCAATCCTCCCATGTAGGGCGGTGGATGCCAGATGCTTTTACAGGCCTATTTAGGCTCACCCAATCCTCCCATGTAGGGCGGTGGATGCCAGATGCTTTTACTGGCCTATTTAGGCTCACCCAATCCTCCCATGTAGGGCGGTGGATGCCAGATGCTTTTACAGGCCTATTTAGGCTCAACCAATCCTCTCATGTAGGGCGGTGGATGCCAGATGCTTTTACAGGCCTATTTAGGCTCACCCATTCCTCCCATGTTGGGCAGTGGATGCCAGATGCTTATACAGGCCTATTTAGGCTCACCCAATCCTCCCATGTAGGGCGGTGGATGCCAGATGCTTTTACTGGCCTATTTAGGCTCAACCAATCCTCCCATGTAGGGCGGTGGATGCCAGATGCTTTTACAGGCCTATTTAGGCTCAACAAATCCTCCCATGTAGGGCGGTGGATGTTCTCTTTCTCTTCCAGATGCTTTTACAGGCCTATTTAGGCTCACCCAATCCTCCCATGTAGGGCGGTGGATGCCAGATGCTTTTACAGCCCTATTTAGGCTCACCCAATCCTCCCATGTAGGGCGGTGGATGCCAGATGCTTTTACAGGCCTATTTAGGCTCAACCAATCCTCCCATGTAGGGCGGTGGATGCCAGATGCTTTTACAGGCCTATTTAGGCTCACCCATTCCTCCCATGTAGGGCGGTGGATGCCAGATGCTTTTACAGGCCTATTTAGGCTCAACCAATCCTCCCATGTAGGGCGGTGGATGCCAGATGCTTTTACAGCCCTATTTAGGCTCACCCAATCCTCCCATGTAGGGCGGTGGATGCCAGATGCTTTTACAGGCCTATTTAGGCTCACCCAATTCTTTTAGGGTGGGCCTATTTAGGCTCAAATATTTGTTTTCAATTAAATTTTAGTATTTGTGTTTTTTCCTTTCTCTAGCTGGTTCATTAGAGTCGCCGTAGGCGACGGCGAAGCTCAACCTAGTCTTATATAATACGGGTGATGGCATTTTCGGAGGGGCATTTGCGCAGTCTGGATTCTTAACTTATCCTGGCGTATGATAGCATTTTGGATAGATCTCGGCATGATTGACAAAATATCACCGCTCGTCCTCGCAGTTTTTCCTTTAAAAAAAGTTATGATTGAAAACGTGTCGAAATTTGCAATTTTTGCCCCTTTTTTGACTTTGCTCCTTTGTAGCTCATTCAATTCTTAAGTTTTTATGTCGGACTTTTTTTTAATTTCAAGGCAAAACAATTCTGTTTAAGATAGCTTATTTACTTTATTAATTTTTTAAAACAATTTTATTGAAAAATCTCTTTGAGTGAAGCCAATTTTTGCGATTTTGCCCCTACTCAGTGACCTGATGTTGCAAGTTATTTAAAAGTAGGGATATTCAGACGTTCATTGCCAGAGGTACTTATGACTGTATGCGATTCTAAAAGTCATAACTCCATTTAATATTTGTTTTTCTGATCTGTTAAAATGGGTGGAACTTAAAATGCTGATATCTGCTTAAATATAGAATTCCATTCATTTCAGCAATGATTCGTGATGCCTATTGAATTGCATTGAATTGCATATTTTATGTTGTCAAGAAATAATTTAACATTGAAGTTTTCATATGCTGTGAAAGAATGATAAGTGTGGCTGCGCAAAGCGCGGCCACTAACCCATATTACTAGTATATATATATGTGTGTGTGTGGCCCAGGCCCGTACTCCGCGGTTTTTCAACGAAATTGGCTGATTTTTTGCATGAAGGTCCGCCTAGGCGGTGCCTCGGGACCATTTTTGGTGCTTGGCGTAATTTTTTGAATTTCGCCCAAAACTCAATTTTTTGATGTTTCAAAACACTAAAAATCGTAAATCACTGGTTTTTCCATGAAATTAGCTGAAATTTTGCAGGAAAGTCCGTCTTGGTGATTCCTTTGCACCATTATTAGGGCTTGGCGAAATTCTTCGATTTTCACCCAAAACTCAATTTTTTGATGTTTCAAAATGCAAAAAATCGTAAATCACTGGTTTTTCAATGAATTTTGTTGATTTTTGGCAGATACGTCCGTCAAAGTAATATCTTGAAGCTGGCAAGAGGAAATTTTGAAATATTTATTATTTATTGATTTATAGTCAAAAACTGTTTAAAAATGTTTAAAAAATTTGAACAAGCATACGTCCATGGTTTTTCAATAAAATTAGCTGATTTTTGGTATCTACGTCCGTGAAAGTAATATCTTAAAGCTGGCAAAAGGAATTTTTGAAATAATTAGTATTTCTCGATTTATAGTTAAAAGCCAAAATCTTGATGTTTCAAAAATCGAAACATGTATAATTCATGGTTTTTTTACTGAAATCTTTTGAAATTTGGCATGCATTTTCATCTAGGTGGTGTCTTGAGGTAAGGCCGCGCATCTTGGCAACCGCCGAGAATACCTTGTCTAGCTCCCTTGTTTCCCAGAACACAGCAACTTGAACATGAATGTTTTGGAAGAGGTACCTTTTGAGCTATGCACGTTGCTCTTTTGATCCATTGCTAGCAGTAGAGTTTAGATTCGAGTTGCAGTATGAGAGGAAAAATAGCTGCCAGAACCTGTAGCGTCAGTAGGCGGAGACAAAGGCGTCAGTGTCTGGCTGGTGGCTTCCACCATTTCCTTCGCTGCTCCTACAAACCCAAGCACAATGGAACTGAACGAAGAGGAAACAGTAACAAATGTATTGCTGTTGTCGGCGTGGACTCGCCTTGCGCTGTTTCCCCTTGGCTGGCGCTGGCTTGTCTTGCTGGGCTGGCGGGCCTTGTTGGGGGTGATGCGGGACGGCGGGTTTGCTTGCTCGCTGGTGGTGCTGGGGGCCCGTCGCTGACGCCCTGCGCGGCGTGCTGCGACGTGCGCCGTGCGCATTCTGGTGTGTTGTGTTGGCCGCGATGCCCGCGTCGTGTGTCCCGCCTGTTCGTCTCTGGCCCGTCTCTTCTCGGGTTCTCCCTGCCCGGTCGAGACCCTTCCTATGCCTGCCTTATTGCTGTTTGGGGCGGTGTGTGGGGATACCTGTGGTATTGGGGTCCTCCTCCTTGGCGGCTGGAGCAAGGCTCCCTTCTTCTGTGCTCCCCGAAGCTGAGGCGCTGGAAGATTTGGCTGCGACCGTGGGGATGCTCGCGCCTTCATCTTCTTCAACATGGCCTTCAGTAGGGTAAGGCTGATTCAGTTCATTCTAACGGACCATGCGAGACGCTGATTTTTGATGACCGCTAGAAGCTGGGGACTTGACAGTGAATCTAACGACCTTGGTGACTGCCTTCGGATCCTTGAATATGGCCTTAGATAGGGTAAGCCTGCCTTCATCCATTATAAGTGACCTTCGGAGACGCACGTGGGTGGGCCTTTTGCTGGATACTGGATGCACTGATTCTGGGAGTGGCTTTGATGCGTTTGCCAGCCGCCTTTTTCGTCTGCAACTTGACAATAATAAACTGCTAAGGCTTTCTTTTTTATTCTACGGACTTTGGGAGACGTTGTACGAGGGACCTTGCTCGTCGATTGGATGACATCGTCATCACTCGCGTGTCCACTTTCATCGCTGCGACCTTCCCCCTCACTCGCTGTGTCAACTTTCCGTTTCTTAAACATGGTCATAAGTAGGCTAAGTCTAATTTTATTCATTCAATGTTACTTTGCGATATGGTGATCGCTTGGGTGACGAAGACACGACGTCAATTATCTCATCACTTTCACCATCCTCAGCCGCAGCTTGCTCAGCATCCTCAGCATCCTCTGCCCCATGGCCGTCCACTTCCGGCATCGACTCCACCTGAACACCATCCGTCAACATTGTTTGGAAATGCGGTATTTTGGAGAAAAGAGACTCACTTTTGGCCTGTCAGTGCTATCAAATATTAGGATAAGGCGAAGTTAATTCATGCCATGCTACCTTTCTAGACGGTGGACGCTTTGACGCAGAGCGCAGGGCCGGGGTCTTGTTGTTGTTGCTAGGCTTGGACTCGGTGGAGCTCTTGGAGCCGGCCTTGCGCTGTTTCCCCTTGGCCTGGCGCTGAAGCTTGTCTTGCTGGGACTGGCGGGCCTTGTTGGGGGTGATGCGGAGACGGCGAGGTTGGCAGCGCTCGCATAGGTAGGTGCTGGGGGCACGTCCGCTGATGCCCATGCAGCGGCAGTGCTGCCAGACGTCGCAGCCGTCGCAGCATATCATGAAGCCGTCATCGTGTTCCAGGCCGCAGATGCACCGCGTCACGTAGTCGTCCCCACACTGTTCGTCCTCTGAGCCCGTCTCCTTCTCCGAGGCCCCTCCCACATCCGTCGCAGACTCTAAATAAATCCATATCCAGGCTAGCCTCATATTGCTGTTTGAGGGCGGTGTGTAAAGTGACCGGTGGGATTTTGGTCCTCATCCTTGGTGGCTGGATCAATGACTCCCTTCTTCCTCTGTTGCGCTGAAGCTGAGATGCTGGAAGAGTTGGCTGCGACACGTGGGGATGCTCTGGTGGCCTTCATCTTCTTCAACATGTCATTCAGTAGGGTAAGGCTGCTTCAGTTCATTCTAACGGACCATGAAAGACGCTGAGGGTGGTGGGCTTTCCTTGGCCTTGGTGGCTGGAGCAATGACTCCCTTCTTCCTCTGTTGCGCTGAAGCTGAGGCGCTGGAAGAGTTGGCTGTGACACGTGGGGATGCTCTGGTGGCCTTCATCTTCTTCAACATGGCCTTCAGTAGGGTAAGGCTGCTTCAGTTCATTCTAACTGACCACGAAAGACACTGAGGGTGGTGGGCTTTCCTTGGCGGTAGAGGCGAGGTTTGACTCTTGTGCAGGGGCGCAGGGAGCCTACCTTAAAGCATTTTGAGAAACATCAGTCATTTTTTGGAATTGCAATACAGGTAAATTGACGATGCGGAAGTTGCGTCGCAAACTTGGGTCCCACGTCGAAGTTGAGTTATTTTCTTATGTAAACGGAAAAAGAATAACGAAGTTCATTAGCGAAGCTACTAAAATTGAAATGTTCCGATTTCCAACGAGGCAGACGTTATTTGACTATTGCTGGTATGGCTTTCTAGCATTCAGAGCTGGACGAGACTATTAAAGCTCTTGCGCTGGTGAAGGCTATAATATTACGTTATGAAACCTCGGCCAGCTAAGTCCTCGTGGGCGCCACACATAAAGGTGGCCATTGGTCATTGTTTAACGGCAAGAAATAAAGTTGCTGAATTTCACTAGTTACAAATTTTGGGCTTGTTAGCAATTCACGTAATTTCCGCGTGCCATCGCTAATCTGGAGAAAAAGATAACAATGCTTACTTATGGAGGCAAAGAATCGCCTGTTGCATAAATTATGCGTAATTGTGTCATCAGTGAAACATCAGATTGTTCTTTGGTTCTTTGCCGTTTGCTTCTTGTCTGTCAATTATTTTTTCATGGTGTTGGCCTTATTTTAAATCACAAAATGACAGAATTATCCCTGTCAGAATGTTACAAAGTGGAGAAATTCTTCTTCGCATCTTCCTTTTCCGAAAAGCTGAAGGGTTCCTTGAAGGGAGTCTAAAAAGTATCCGTCTTTGGGCTAAAAACTTTTGTGGAAAAGGAACAATACGGGAAATTCTACAAGGAACTCGATGTCCGAGTCTGAGTCCTGTGCGTTGGCGGCGGGCTCTTTGGAGTTGGACGTAAGGACTGGCAATCCCTTGTCCTGTTCCTTTCCCTCGCGGCTAGGCTGCGTAGTTTTCTGCTTGACGCCATATTGTGTTGTGAAAACAAGGAACGGAAATAATACGGAATAACCTCTGATAGGACTCGCGGGGGACTCCAGAAAGTGAACTTGTCTGAGATGACGGAGTAGGTGTTCTCAAGCGAGGACTTGGCCTGATGCTTTGGTTCTTGCTTCTCTTCCGTGCTCATACTGAAGCTTACTTCTTGCTTGTGTCTAAACTGAAACACAAAAGTCTCAACTAAAAAACAATCTCTTTTATTCCAGCTTCCCCCACACATCTGAAATCGCTTGGAAAATTTCCAAATGCTTCCAGTTTTAGAACAAGCGTTTGCATCGGTGGCACCGATTTGATTTAGTGTATCATTTAATCATCACAAATTCGATGGAAAAAGATTTACTACGCAAAATAGAGGAGAGAAATGTAATGCGGAGCTACAAAAAACATAGATAATGGCAAAATATGAAGATATGGATAACGGTAGATTAAAAATAAGTAGAATGCTTCAATCCAGGCCGAAGTCGATCTCTTCGTCTTCGCCAACGATTGTCTGACAACTCATGCCCTTCAGTACTGTACTCTACATGAAGGCTGAGATGAGCAGGAACAATGTGGGGCAGCAGACGCCGTGATATGTCGTTCAGTCCCTCGTCGGTAGCCGCTGCCTGCTCGACGAACTTGACCAGCACCTTGGTGATGGCCTTCATCTCCTGCCTCCTCGGCAGATCCACCACGCTGTCATCCATCAGCTTCTCCAGCGCTGCCAGAGCGGCCAGCATGTTGGAAGGAGACAGCGTGTTCGCCATTATCTTCTGCAAAGTGTCTTACATTCCCTTTCACCTTTCCAACTTCCTTTGCAATCATATGAGGTCGGACATTTAAAAATGTTCACTCAACAATAAATAAAGTTATGTTTTCAGCTCTGGTACCGATTGCACAAATGTAATGATTCTTTCAATTGTCACAAATTCGGTGGAACAAAAGATTTATTGCTTATGTTGAGAATGAAATGTCAGGAATAATGATAGTTGAAAAAGTAAGGGATTGTAGGTTGCAAGCAGGCGACAAAAGATTTATCAATAGGCCAGGATATTTATTTACATTTTATTGAAACAAATGTAATGAAACAAAAAGGAATGGAGCGGTCAATAAAGGCTGAAGTCGATCTCCTCGTCGACGCCAACGAAGGTCTTCAAGTGCATGCCCTTAATCACTTAATTATCCATGAGGTAGGGTTGAGCAGGAACGATGTTGGGCAGAAGAAGGCGGTAGAGGTTGTCCAGCTCTGTGTCGGCGGCCTTCGTCTCGTCGATGTATTTGACCACCATCTGGATGATTTCCTTCATCGTCTTCTTCGTCGCCTGGTTCTGAACGCTGCTGTCAATCAGGTGCTCCAGCTGTGCCAGAGCAGCCATCATGTTAGATACCGATGCATTATTCGCCATTTTCTCTGCAAAGTTCCTTGCCCTTACTATTCATGACGCTAATTATGGCATATTGATTTCTAAAAGCAAATTTTGTTTACGGAAAAATGGCTATGTCCAATAAACAGCACAATTTTTAAAATGAGAATGGGAAATAGTTTAGCAGGTGACATTGAGGTTGAGCATATTTTGGGGTGAACCGAGATCACTAACCAGCATGTAGTAGTAGCACACTGAGCATACAAAGTTTATTATGTAGAAAGATATGTTGTATGTACAAGTTAGACAATGACATGCATCAATCTAGTTGACGCCCAGTTCCGCGATGGCCTTCTGGGTTTCTTCGTAGAGGGCGTCCTCCTCCTCGCCAGCCTCTGTCCAGTCCGCCAATCGCTTCCCGTAGTCCGACCACTTCTGCCAATTTGTACATCAATTAGATAACTGTATCAAGGTTTGGCGTAAAAGAAGGTGCCTTGGCCAGGTCGTCGCGCTTCTTTTTGAGAATTGCCCAGTTGTCGACAGCCGCATCGTGGATGGCTTTCTTGTCAGGGCGACTCTGCGGCGTCCTGGTGTTTCACTGAGGTGAAGATCTCCTCCTCCTGTTCTGCCGCTAGTGGCTCCTCCTCATCCGTCTCTTCCTCCGTCTGCCCCTCCTTCTCCTGGCAGACGCGTGGATGCATGGATGGTGGAAGAGGTGAAAGAAAGATAGATTTGAGGGAACCTTGTTGTCGATGCCGTGCACAGACTCGTTGAGGCTGAAGAAGGCTGCCTGGAAGATCTCCTAGCCACGTTCCACTTGAAGCACCTCGCACTTCTCCTCATCCGACTCCTCCTTCTTCTCCTCCTCGATCCCTGGCATCTTGACGCCCTTCATGGGCAGGGCGCTTTGACCTCATGCGGCATGATGTTGCTGAATTCGTAGTCGCTGACATTCAGCACCGAACGCTCCAGTCTGGAACCAGAAGGGACCTGCAATTGAGCTCCGCCAGCACTTAGCAGGTGGGATTACCTGTCGTACAAGTGGAGTGACTGTGAGTGGTGGAGTGCCATCTTGGCAAGAGTCTGCAGGATCTTGTATAAAGGTGCCATTTGTTAGTCCGTACAGCTCGAAACAGGAAAATAGTTTTGAATGCGCAATTTTCATTGGGGGCGGCCATAGTTGCCATCCATAGTTCATGCACGTGATGCTTACATTCCCTTTGATGTCAAATTATCCATTGAAAAAAACATGCTAAGGATCATTCTTATGCACTAGCTTCCCGTTTAGACAATCCTTAGTCGTTTATGAAGCATTGAAAAGCTAAAAAGGCATAGCAACATTCAAATTAGCGCCAACACAGAATCGCACAAAGGAATAGAGAATGGGAGAATAAACAAAAAACAGAAAATGGGAGCTAAGCTTATCCGTTAAAAGTGGAGGTTATGCCCTGTCGAAAAAGCATATCTGGCCATTTTTTCTTAACACCACAGTACACTGCCCTCAGCATACTCAACCCCAAGCCCTCTGCTTGTCCTCCTAAACGTGCTCGGCTAGCATATAGCCAGATGTATGCATATCCCTGTCCCCCGCCAAGTCTATGCTTACTGGCAGTGGTGCCCTGCCCTAGCCAGCCTCGTCTTTTTTGCATACTGCATAAATCTGGCTGTCCTCCCTGTAGTAGGGCTGTAGAATGTGTCTATTTTCATGCCCCTTCGCTTGAGAATTTGAATAGGCTGGATAGCTTTTGAGGGAGTAGCTGCTTTGCAGTTGAAATAAATTATTTGAGTGGTCATGTCGGGCATTGATGAGTTGGATGTGGTGAACAATGAGGAGAACTTGGGTCAGCTGGACGAAAACGGCGTAGGCGTGGATGACAACTTCCAGTGGAACCCCGCGCCTCCAGACTCCGTCCTCAACACCGGATTCTATCCCAGCGACGAGGTCTGCCCTTTTTGTTTAGTTTAAAGGATACTTGGCTGATCATGGCAAGCTGTGGGATGGGGGGATGCTGAGGGAAGGGATGGTTTTGAGGAGGACGAAGTGTTGGAGGCGGATGTCTCCAAAATCGCCAACATCCAAGGCCTCCGCCGCATTGAGGGCAAGGAGGAGGACAGCGATGGAGGCCAGGTGGTGGTGGAGGAAGAATTGCAGCTGTCGCCAATGAACAGCCTCCAAGAGGCCGAATCAGCAATAACGGTGGCTTTATTGTTGAAAGGATAATGCGGGGGTATGCTGAAGGTAGGGATGGATTTTGAGGTGGAATTGGAGGATGACAAAGACCTGGAGGGAGGGTTTGGACAGCCAGCAGCAAACGAGCCTCTATCTCAATTTCTACTCGAGGACATGCCTGCCAAGGCAGCCACTGGTGGATTCATCTGCTCTGGGAAGTTCCCCCAATTCGTATATTTCTTCCCCTCCAATCCACATTTCCATTTGTCCACTCGCAAATTTGTTGGAGGACTTTGTACAGCTTCTCGGCAACTTCTATCATCCCAACAAAGGACGCCACCCCGACTTGGCCAACTACAGAAGTGCCCAGCAAGTGGAAGTAGAGGTGGTGCTTTTTTGTTCATTTTCAACTGTGGCAAAGCGCATAAGGGAATCAGCTTCAGAAGCGGGGCCTTCGCGAAAAGTTCATGGGGCAGGAGTTGAAGAAGAAAGTGGGCGAGGTCGACACCTCCTACACGCGCCAAAAACATGTTTGAGGGACAGATAGAGAGTATTATGAATAAAATCATTATAGTGTTTTAGGTCCTGAACGCGATCGCGGTGGATGCTTTGAAGGCTGGACGCCAGTATCTACGCCACTGTCAAGAACAGGGCCAGAGCGTGACGGTAGATCACTACGATCAGCTATTCCAAAATGTGTTGGACAAGCACGATCAGTATCTTGCGTAGTTTATCATTTATATATTTTTTATGTTTTTCATCGATTTGAAGTTTTCTGCGCTGCTTAAATTTCTTTGCTTGATTTTGGTCAAGTGTTCTGCAAATAAACCATAATTCCCAAAATATTTACGCCAATTGTTAATCAACATGCATTCATTCGGTGGTCAGTAAGAATTGCTTGTTCAAACCAAAAATATACATTTTATGATATGATATGAGCAATGTTCCGAGATCGTAACGATATTTGTGTTGAAGAATTAAGTAGACCTTGGAATTTGGAAGTTTGGAAGCAATTTTTTCGATGGACGTCATCTATGCCTGCAAGGAAATGGTTGATGGCGGGCTGGAACCAGGTGCGGAGAAAGTGCTGACGAGCCACGGCCTCTGTCTGCCTGTCCATCCGCACATTCTCGGTAAGCCTTCTGAATCTTATGCCCTCCTGCTTCAGCACCCATGCTGGCCTCTCTCACTTCCACGTCCTGCTTGGAGGCCAAGGAGCGTTCGGCGTAGTACTGGGCGCCAAGGATGTACGCAGTGGGAAGTTGCTGGCCGTTAAAGTGGTGGACCTGCGCGATAAGAGCAAGGATGAGAAGGCGTCCTTGTTGCTGGAGGGCCAGATTCTCGGCACACTCAGTCACTCGAACATCGTTGCCCTCTACTTCTCACTCCAGGAGGTATTCATAATCGCATTCCTACCACCCTCTTTCTCTTTCCCAGCCCTTTTCATTAGGAATTGGGAGTGGGGAAAGATTAAATGCGAAAATTGTGCAGGTGAACAGTGTGTTAGTCCATGTCATGGAGCGGGTCGAGGGCCAGAGTCTGCGCAATATGCTAGATGAGGTAGGCGAGCTGGACATCGATGATGCCCCAAGCGTCGTACGTCAGCTTATGGACGCCCTTCAATACCTTCATCAACGCATCATCGTTCACGGCGACATCAAACCCGTCCTTCTCTTTTGACTTACTTTTCCCTCAACGCATCATCCTGCTGCAGGATAACATCATCATCAACGAAGGAGCCCATATCAAGCTTGTTGACTTCGGACTTGCCCGTCAGGTCTACCGCTCATCCTCCGCAGAAGATGGACTGGAGTGAACAAAGCAGATAGAGGTTGTAGCTGGAGAGTCCTGAGGAAATGTGGCAGCGCCTACACGGGACTGAGAAATACCTGCCGGCCGAAGCCCTACGGGGGAAGCAGTACCAGCCGATGAAGGCAGACATCTTTGCGGCTGGCCTCACCCTCTACGAGGTCCTCACTAGCCGCCTTCCCTACAGTCGCCTGAACGTCAGCTTGGACAAACTGGCCGATCAACTGAACAACATCCCCCGCCTTCTCAACCGTTTCCGGCTCCCTCAGCCATGCAAGAATGTATTCACCTTTGCCTTTGCCTCCCACTCAATAACTGTCCCTCACCAAGGTGCTCCTTCGGATGTTGGACATTGACCCTACAAAGCGACCGTCGGCCAAGATGGTCCTAGAATCACCATGGCTCAATGCTTGATCGATCTGGATTTTTGACCGATGTTTAATATGCTGAATTTTTAGTAGATTAATGTTGATTGATCTTCGTTTTATGTCATAGTTTTTCTTTATCGCACATTGACAAATGGTACGTAAATTGGTTTTGACTAGTAATTGAGAGTTAAATGCGTAGGGAAAAAGAAAAGCGAAGAAGAGGAATCGCTCACATGACTGGCGATAGAGAGATAGAGAGAGAGAGGGCTTAAAAAGGGGGTTATAGAAGTAAGCGTAGGTGTAGATGATGGGGTTAGATGTCGTACATGGTCTTGAAGTCGAAGATGTTGTCCCAGTCGATGTCCACGTCGTTCTGGTGCACCAAGGTCTCCCATTAGGCCTGCTTGCTTGGGTATACTAGCTCGAAGTCCGCCATCCATTCCGGGTAACCCTTTATTAACATCAAATTTTTATCGCCAATATTTTGAAGTTAGGGAAAAAACGGGTACTATCTTGTCCCAGATGGTCTGGAGGAAAGCCTTTTCATTGTCCATGACGCCGTTTTTGTGGAGGGCGGTGATGGCAGAGGCCAGGAGGTCATAGCCGATGAGGAAGTTCTGGTAGAGGTCCTTCCCCTCGCAGATGTCGTCCACGAACAGGATGTTTCGCACCATCTCATCCCCGTTCCCAATCATCTCCAGGAAGTCCTATTTTCAGCAATTGCCTTTGATTTCCTATCTATATGGTATAGAGAAAAGAAAATTGAACGCCAAGGATGTTGGTGGCCAGCCAGACCTTGGCCTTCTTCAGCAAGAACGCTTCGCTGTAGTTGTAGTTGGAGCCCCAGCGCACCTCCCACATGTAGTTGGTATCGCGGTACTTGTTGCAGGGCTCCTTCCGGTAGATGTCGCCCACCATCTTCTTCGCCGGCGCGGAGTAGTGCTGCATCGGCCCTTTAACCTTCAATCCCTCCAATCTTTATCCCCTAGCTCTGGAGCAATCTGCAGACAGAATTTTTAGGCCTAACCTTGAACATGAAGCGCCCGTCGCTCCAGCCCACCGTCTCTCGCATCCACTCCACGATGGCGTCCTCCAAGGCGACCATTCTCGATTCCTAGTTCTTTAGGCGGGAGGGTAGGTGGGGTCAAATGGAGAGCTGGTGTGTATTTGTATGTGCTGTGAGTGGGCTGATGGGCGGAGCTCTCTTTCTTCCAAGACACTGAGCAGTGTGCCATATTAAAATATGCAAACATTCGATACTAGATGGTTGGAAGGCTGATTAGCATGTGAGGGACACTACACACATTAACATTGTATCAAGCAAGCAATGTTTTGGAGGAAATAGGCGGATTGGCATTGTTCTTCCCAGGTAAGCCTCTCTTTCTTTCAGGGCGGCCGGAGTGGGTCTATCGCGGCGTATAATAACTTTGAACCTGTCGCCTTCCCAATGTTTCAGCGTCAATTTGAGAATCAGCCCTGACGACAATCATTCAACAATGCCAATGTTTCAGTCAATTTGACATGGAATGAAGCACTACAAACGCATGAAGGCCATCTCCTACAACTACCTTGCCCGTCTACTTACATTCCTTAAGCGATACGGCATAAAACCCACCGACGTCATCTGGATTGAAATGGCATGCATTTTTCTCTTCAATTTAAAAATCATTCTTCAAAAATTTTGCCACCAAACAGTCAACTCCAGCTCCGTTTTGGGGGGAGCCCTTCTGGCACGTGCAGTGGCTGACTGAGGGAGCAGGGGCCCTGGCTGACTTCGGAGAAGACCATGTGGAAGAGCAAGACGACATCCCCTACTCGGAACTCATAGACGTCTTTGTCATCTTTACCAAGTAGAAAATGATAAATTATTTTATTTTCAAAATATTTTGATTTATTGTACCGTTAATGATATCAAATGAAGTGTCATTTGTTTTTAGAAATTATTTCCTAAAGCATCATTTCAAATGATACATTTTTAATTGCTTCTTTTAAAAAATGCTTCTTTTCTATAGACTCTTCTCCAATATACTTTCTTTCTATTCATTGTAAACATTTATAGTGTAGTATGCAACAACAATCTAAAAGATGAATAAACAACATCAAATGGAGGTAGTCTTTAATTTACTAGTACCAGCCGCCCGAATCCCTGCTGTACAATATGAAACTAGACAAGACAAGGTCCATTTTTTAGCTGAGGTCATCCATGGAAGGTTTCAGGACGCCCTTAGCGTCATCCATCACCCGCCGATAGGATATCTCCCCATAGGCCGCCTCCACGCTCCCCTTCAGTTCGCGGTGCATCTGCCAAATTGCCAATGGGTGTCATTAGATTTGTGGAGAATAGGGAGGAGAAGGGGAACCATCAGCATTTGCTTGAAATTGTCTGTTGAGGTGGAGGCTTGGAAGAACGCACTGCGCATGAGGTTGCATCGGGGTACGGCATCCAGTGCTTTCCCCAGTGGCCTGCTTGAAAGATTGAGGGAAGCATGATGAGGGAGTAGGTGATAGGAAGGGACTGAACCTGGTGGGCGGAGCGGCGGCTGTTCAACGGCGTGGAGATGTTGGTTGGGGGGCGTCATGACATGCAAGTCATGACCTACGCCTCACCTGTGGATGCCCATACTGATAAAGCTATGGTCTCACCCACGCCGTGGCCTTGCGAGGTACCACCAGACCTCGCTAAAACCCTAAAAAAGTTAAAAAAAATTATTATTATATTTATTCTTTCTCATATATATTTTCTTAAATCCTTTTTTATTCTGTATCTAACTGTGTTTTTTGATATGCATAAATCGCAGTAGATCAAAAAATCGATTTATTGTAACTCCGCGGCTAGGTCGATTTTTCGTGCATGCCGCGCGGCGCGAACAAGCGCTCGTTCACGCCGATTTAATTTCGACGAGATGTATTTTTTTTTTTTTTTTTTTACAATTCCGCCTCCTCGTTTAATTTTTTTCTAATGCTTTTAAATTCTTTATCGAACTATCACTTGAGATAGATACTAATCGAAATAGATCAAAAAATCGTTTCCTTGCAACTCCGCGGCGTGGACGAGCGCTCAAGCGCACCTATCGCAGCCTCGCGGCGCGGTCAACTGAAGAAATTGGGCTCGACCGCGCCGCGCGGCGTGCTCGACCCATATACCTTGGCTTAATTTGGGGTCGACCTCGCCGCGCGGCGCGGTCGACCCCTTGACCTTAGGGTCGACCTCGCCGCGCGGCGCGGTCGACCCAAGGTCGACCATGCCGCGCGGCGAGGTCGACCCTGGCTCAATTTGGGGCCGACCTTGCCGCGCGGCGAGGTCGACCCTGCGGTCGACCTCGCCGCGCGGCGAGGTCGACCCTGGGATCCAGGGGTCGACCTCGCCGGGCGGCGCGGTCGACCCTGGTCGACCTCGCCACGCGGCAAGGTCGACCAGGGTCGACCTTGCCGCGATTTTTTGAACCTCATTTTCTAAAAATTTTGTTGATAACTTTGACAAACTGAGTACACCATCGGATGCAGCTGATATTTTTACATCTAGAACAGATTTTTAATTATTTTTAACCAATCCAGATAATTTGGGATATCTGTTTTCAGCAAAAAAATCCATTTCCCCTTCTGCGCAGTTTTAGGCAAAGTCAAGGTGCGCCGCGAGTGGTCATTTTTGTGTTTACCTCTGCCTATCTCAATTTTTTATTGAATGCAATAATAAAGTGAGTATACCATCATAAAATGTAGAATTTTTTACACCTAGAAACACTGCAAAACCTGCCGAAATGGCAAAAAAATTATTTCAAATCGTTGATTCCAACTTTTTTTTCCCGTTTGGGGTCGACCTCGCCGCGAGGAAATTCGCGGCGAGGTCGACCCCAAAAAAAACCCAATTTCGAGTTTGTTGAAGAAATGTTCAATCTGACCAATTCCAACGATTGATTCTAAAATCCCACGTCTGTACGAGCACAACTAGCACAAAAAACCCACTCTACGACGCCCACAGCGCCAAGTCGCTCCCTTGCAACTCCGCGGCGAGGTCGACCTGTCGCGGCGACAAGGGAGGCCCCACCAGGACTTGACAATGACTTGGGAGGCCCCATCAGGACTCGACAAGGACTTGAGAGGCCCAACCAGGCTTCGACTGTGCCTTGGTAGGCCCAACCAGGCCTCGCATAGGCCTTGGGAGGCCCCACTAGGCCTCGACATGGCCTTGAGAGGCCTCAACATGGCCTTGAAAGGCTCCAACAGACCTCGCCAATGCATTGGGAAGCCCCACCAGGACTCGACAAGGACTTGAGAGGCCCAACCAGGCTTCGACAATGCCTTGGGAGGCCCAACCAGGCCTCGCATAGGCCTTGGGAGGACCCTAACAGGCCTTACTAAGGCCTTGAGAGGCCCAACCAGGCTTTGACAATGCCTTGGGAGGCCCAACCAGGCCTCGCATAGGCCTTGGTAGGCCCCACCAGGCCTCGACATGGCCTTGAGATGCCTCGACAATGCCTTGGTAGGCCCAACCAGGACTCGCATAGGCCTTGGTAGGCCCCACCAGGCCTTACCAAGGCCTTGAGAGGCCCAACCAGGCTTTGACAATGCCTTGGGAGGCCCAACCAGGCCTCGCATAGGCCTTGGTAGGCCCCACCAGGCCTCGACATGGCATTGGAAGTCCCTAACAGACCTCGCCAAGGCATTGGGAGGGCCCACCAGGCCTCGCCAAGGCCATGGGAAGCTCCATTAGACCTCCCAACCAGCGCTCGTTCATGCCGCGCGGCGTGATCGTCCGCTCGTTCATGCCGCGCGGCATGGTAGAGCCCTTACCAAAAAGTGAGAAAAACAATTTGCTTGAATTCTGTCTACATGCATAGTTCTATACATTTTCGTAAATGCTTTTCAATTCTGTATCCAACCATGTTTTCAGATATGTATGAATCGCAGTAGATCAAAAAATCGCTTCCTTGCAACTCCACGGCGCAGACAAGCGTTCAAGTGCACCGCGCGGCATGGTCAACCCCTGAAATTTGGGCTCGACCTCGCCGCGCGGCGTGGTCGACCCCAGGGCCGACCTTGCCGCGATTCGCGGCGAGGTCGACCCCAGGGCCGACCTCGCCGCGCGGCGAGGTTGACCCCTCGATCCCAGGGTCGACCTCGCCGCGCGGCGTGGTCGACCCCTGGATCCCAGGGTCGACCTCGCCGCGCGGCGAGGTCGGCCCCTGGATCCCAGGGTCGACCTCGCCGCGCGGCGAGGTCGGCCCACGGCGCGGACGGACCTTGCAGGGGTCGCCCACGCCGCGCGGCGAGATCGACCGCGCCGCGCGGCGAGGTCGACCCCAAATCGGCTGCATCGCGACTTTTTAAACCTGAATTTCTAAAAATTTTGTTGACAACTTTAAAAAACTGAATACACCATCGTATGCAGAATAAATTTCTGCATCTAGAACAGCCTTTAGATGTCAGAAAATCTATCCACATACGTCAGGATTTTGGTTTGCAGCAAGAAAAGTCACTCGCGGCGAGGTCGACCCAGGTCGACCTCGCCGCGCGGCGCGGTCGACCCCTCCAAAATCAAAAACGATGCGATTACAATCGATTTTGTTGACAAAAAAAATAAAGTAACTACATCAAAAAATCAAAAATTTTCTCCTCGTTCTAAATCTGGTCTCAGATCGCGCGCCCGAGCTCTGTGTGAGGAATGGCATCGATTTTAATGAGGTCGCGGCGAGGTCGGACTTTGCCCGAAATTCGCGGCGAGGTCGACCCCGCGGCGCGGACGATCCCCCCGGGGGGGGGGGGGGTGGGGGGGGGGGGGGGTGTGTGGTTTTTTTTTTTTTTTTCGGAAGGAGAAGTTTTTTTTTTTTTTTTCTTAAAAATTTTTAAAAATAGTGGGGGTTCTTCTTTTTTTTCTGCTTTGTTTTTTGTGAGGGGCGGGGGGGAAAAAAAAAAAAGGGGTGAGAGTTTGGGGTTTTTTTTTTTTTTTAATGGAGGGGGGGGGGGGGGGGGGAAAAAAAATTTTTTTTTTTTTTTTTTTTCCCCCCTTTTTTTTTTTGGAAAAAAAAAAAAAAAACCCCAAAAGGGGGGGGCCCCGGGCGCCCCCCCTCCCCCCCCAAATAACATGGGGTGGGTGGGGAAGCTGCATCATTTGCGACTCTGAAAGGAAGCGAATATTCAAAAATTGTGGTCAAATTGGTGAAATTCGAAAAACACAGTTGTCACAGGTCAAGTTATTTTTGCACAGGTCCCAAAGCAAATTTAGAGTAAAATGTGTTGTATTTTATGGCGAGATACATCTCCAGAGTCGAAATATACCAACTGGGTCCTAAAATTAGAGTGTATTACTAGTCAAAGCGGCTAGAATTCAGTTTTGGTTTTTGAAACATCAGGCTGTTGGATTTTTGCAAAATTTCAAGAAATTTTCAATATTATGGCCAGATTCATGTTCAGCATCAAAATTCACCTACTGGGGCCCAAAATTAGAGCCAATTTCATAATAATCCCCTAATTCATGTTTTGGGTATTGAAACATTAGGTTTCTGAGTCATAACTCGGGAGCCAATTATTTTTGCCAAGCTCCTAAAGCAGGGCCTGATGCGGCCATCATACCAGACATCCTCAGAAAAAATGAGCCAAAAATGTTGAGAAACCATGGAGGAATTCGTGCTTACATACATACATATATATATAGACCCACACCCCTTTTTGGGGTGAATCCTTAGTACTGCCCCCAGGCCAAGTCCTGGGCGGCAGTTCAAAAATTTTATTCAAGTTTTTCGGTTTTTTTTGTAAGGGCCCCCCTTACATTCAATCAACTTTCCAACCTCAATTTCGGCATAAAGGAGGCCGAAAATCAAAATTCTGAGGGCCTAATGTCACCCTCCAGGGTCGATATACTATAGTGACGTTGAGACTGGAGCCCCAGATATTGCCAGTATGCCTCCCGAACAGAACGTACGGCGGACGGCGGACGGCAGACGGATAACTGACGGACACTTTTTAAAAAGTTTTTTGGCCATAACTTGCCCAATTCTCAACCAAATTTGGCAATTTTTTTTAATTAAAGCTCTGTGTCTGCTGCGTCCATTGAGCCTACTCATAGCTCTGTAACTTGCCCATAGAATATTTGGCAGCCAGTCATATTTTCAAAAGCCGTAATAGGGTTTGTCCTTGGCTAAGAGGGGACCGTGCTTCCGCTTTGCTCGCACGGCCCCAATATGATATGAGTTTCAGATATATTCCGCAAAAAGTTCAGGCTCCAAAGGCCCCATATTTTTAAGTGTTCTGGGACTGAAGTGTTTTAGGCCAGCAGGAGTTGAAAGGCGTAGCCAACAAAATCTCCAATTTCGCATGCCTTTATCGTGTTTTTGGTTTGTGAAAAATTCAACTCGAAAAGCTCGAAAGATTTCATTCGAGCCGATAAAAAGTTAAGCCGTCTGTCTGGCTAACTTTTTGCAGCATCGACAAACAGAGCTGATTGCTCTTGTCCAGACGATAATGAGTCAAGCAGAAGAACACATTCTAATTGGCATTTTTCACCTTTGCTTGGGTGGCATCCAGCCGGTAACCTCTCCATTCGCCTGATTTGAAATAAAAATAAATAAACCAAATTCGCTCGAAATGACGATTGGGCTGCTAATGATAGCAATCAACCTCATCTTCTGCTTCCATTCCGGTTTTTCAGTCCTATCTCCAAACCTTTAAACATCAGCTTTGTTTGAAGTGGACGCTGCCACCTCCTCTGCCTCCTGCTTCTACAACGGACCCTACAAAGGATGGATCCGACCCTTCAACACCACCCTTGGAATGATGAATCCAAATGGTGGACCCTTTTGCCCGCCAAACATTCCTTTCCTGCCCTTCGCAAACTACTCCACCCTTGTCCTCTGTCCAACTTCTCACTTGCAAATGTAGTCATAAACTACCTATGTCTTTAAAAAAGCTTAGGCTTAGGTTAAAACACCAAGCGTACTGACATTTAAAATTTCGTTTGCGTAATTATCCCTTTGCGTAGAAACCCCACCAAACATTACTGGCCCTGCTTTTCCCAACTATCCCACCTTCATCCTCTCCCCCCACCTCTAGCATGCAGCTAACCCTCTTCTCCCTTTGTTCTCCAGACCATACATGTCCCGACCCCACCTCGCCCCCCCACCGCCCCACCCCGATTTGTACCAACCAACTCCTTTTTTGCAAAGTTTTTGGAAAATTGTCAGTCAAAAATGCAATAAAATCCACCAACTACCCAACTTTGGGACCGGTGGGGGGTGGGGTGAGTAAAACCAACCAACTGCGGGGTGGGTTCCAGTTTAAATAGGGACATGTATGCTCCAGACACTAGCTTCACTCAGGAAACCTAACCAAGTGTCTGGACGCTTGCGACAGCGTGGCAGATTGCGGCGCAGTGGCCACCAACGGCCACAAAGTCTGCGGCCTCTACTCCAACCGATTCCCAGCCTCCTCCAACTCTACACCGCACGGCCTGGATGTCCACATCCACTCCCTTGTCTACACACGCACCTCAGCCGCCTGTGCCAATCCCAACGGTCAGGCTCTCATTTTCAGGGGGGCGAGACCAGGTAGAGTAAGGCATCAGGTGATTTCTGTTCTTCCCCCTTGTGATTTGGCGAAAAGTTTGAGAAATCAGGGGTTGCGTCCCCTGCTCTTCAAAGGAGGTGATCCCCCCCCCCCCGCCCCCCATTTTTCTGGCGACACCAATGCTCATTTTCTCCGTGCTGTAATCAACGCTGTAGAAGGTCGGAAGGACGCTGCCGCAATCAGATTGCAATAGAGGGGCATCCTACCATTTACTTACCCCTCCTCAAGTCAAATTCAATATATGCCTATATGCCAACTTCAATCCTACTGTTCAGTCCCAGCCTTGCTAATTGCAGCCGTCTGCATCTACCGGCTGGCCAAGCACAGCTTCAGCAGCGGAGCGCAGGAGCAGCTGACGGCCTACGCAGGCTACTGTCTCCTGGCCTGCGAGGAGCGGCCGGACTGTCTGGCCTTCGGCTACGGAGCTGTGGGCAGCCAAGACTGTCGTCTACTCCTCCGGACGCTTCAAGGACGCCTGGATGGAGTCGGACAGACCTTCTACCGGCCCACTGCTCCGGTGCAAGACTGCCGGCCTTACCGTGAGTAGGACAGGGTGTCTGTGTTTTGGGGCTCTACTCGGCGGTTGCAGAGATGCCGATGACAACGACTGCGCTGGCTGTGGTGACGGAAACTGTTCTGGGGATGAACTCTGGTTGGCAGTTTCCTTTAGACCTAATTTTAGGATCTTTGACAAGCTTGCCTTCCAAATGTAAATAATTTAAGCAAATGCTTAGCTGCTAGTAATATGGCCTATAATTGGACCCGTTTGAGCGGTGCAGAAGCATGGTCCCATAGATGTATGAGCGGTGGAAGGGGGGGCGGACATCGGACAAAAATTTTCATTGTGGGGGAGGGCGCCAGACATACCACGTCAGGTGAAAATTTGGAGAAATGGGGCCGTACGTAACATGTCTGCCAAATTTTTGCCGTTAATTTTTGGCAATTTTTGTGCTTTAATATGTCCGTTTTGGCTCCTAATAATCATTTGTTTATAGTGCTGTCCTTTAGCATAGCATCTTTGCAGTAACATACCTAAAACTTTTCCCTTACTGTATTACGGAAAAATTTAAAAATTTAATAAAGATCATCTTCATTCACGAAATGCCTTAAATGCTCTCAAACATGTACGAAAATCTGTTCATTTTCAACCTAGTATTTTAACCTTGTCATCGTTCCAGGCGCGGTTGAAGAGTGCGTGAATGAGCAGGCCCAGTGTGCCTATGTTGGCCCTGCCTGCGAAGCTCCAAGAGACCACAAGAGCTCCAAGTACTGGGGCACGCATGCACGTACGGTGACCGGCTATGCCTGCCAGCCGTGGTCCTCAGTTACATCAGTCACCTCAGCCGCCTACAGTTCAGGAGTTGCCCACCTCTCTCTGCACCATTCTATATTGACAGAAATATCCCAGAAATTGTGTCAACTGCAGGAGAACAATTACTGCCGCACCTTCGACGCAGACTTCCCCTGGTGCTACACAACGAACCCTAGCGTCATACAGAGAGCCAAACTCGCAAACAAAAACGCCTGGGAGTTATGCTTCCCCGAATGCGGTTCCACTTATCCTGCATTCATTATAAAAGTTTACTGGCCCTAGTTATGAGTGGGCGATCTAGTTTTTGCATGATTGCATGAAATCGAATTGATTGAATGAGTGATGGTTGAACCATAGGACATATATGCATCAATTGAGAGCCCATGGTCTGCTGCAGTGGCAAAATGCTTAAAATTTTGATTTACAAATTTACAGGAATTACGCCTACTCCATTCAAGAAGGAAATGCATTCATCATCCCCAGAAGCAATGGCTCGAATCAGCCCAACTCAACCGCTCGAGACAACTGAAAAAAGCATTCCCCTGCTAAGCACAACAACAGCCCTGATTGAAGTGACGGAGACAATGAAATCCGGTACAAGCAGTGGCGATATTTACTCCATGGCCACAGAGTCGCTTGCCACTAAAGCCTCGCTTATTGTAAACGAAAAATTGACTTCGAAACAAACTCAGCAAAAAACCGGGTCGGCTTTCACGGCAAAAGCAGAGACCAACCGTGACACCAAACCAAAAACCACAACGCGAACACCAGAAGGGAAAGGCTCTTTCCAGTACCACCCAGAAGCAGCCGACGACATCACTCCGGAAGAATACATGAGACGGGCCAAGCAAACCGAAGAATACATGCACCTCGTTTTCGAAGCAAAGGTTCTCTTGTGCCATTCCAGTTCTTTGCAAAATCACAATTTGTCTGAAGATGGCCGAGATAGCAGCTGCAGAGGGCATCGCCAGGGAGGAGATCAGCTGGACTCGCCAGTCGGCAGTGATCAGCAGCATCATCCAAGATCTCCTGCCCACTGCTCTGGCCGGAGTGAGCGACGAAAAGCTCAGGGAAGCTGGTCTCAGCCATTTTGCCGCTCAATTGATATGACCTCAATTGGATTGAGCAGGAGTGTCGCTGGATGAGCTGATGCTAGGCTGTGAGTATAACGGAGTGCCTTGTGACCTGGAGAAGGACTTCCAGCATGTCCTGGACCGCCGCTACGGCAACTGCTACACCTGGCATCGGAATGTTTCAGTTGGAGCCAAAGATATTGGTCAAGGTGGAAGTTTGCCCATTGGTCATAGAAGTTAAGTCAATACTTAGGGTTTGAGGCCTGCGTTTGCGCATGAGGATCTCCCGCAGTGAATACTTGAGCTCGGTGGAAACGGTGGGAGCTCGGATGCTGATTCACGACCCCGAGGTGCATTCCAACTTTGCCTGAAATCGTTAAGAAATAAATTCAATTTGAGGAATACCCTTTGGCCTATGCCGGTGGCGTGAAAGCACCGGTGGGCTTCGAAAGTCGCTACACCTTCGGATACACGAACATGAACCATTTGGGCGCGCCATTTCCACCCTGCATAGCTGAGAAAAATATCACCAACTACCCGCTGGCCGGCAAATACTACAAAAAGGCAAAATTCCAAATACCCACTGGCCGGCAAATACTCCAAAATTTCTTTCTCTATCCTTGATCAGGATAATTTTGATTTTCCTTTCAAACGGATATCCATGACCATGAGTAGGCAGTGATTTGCAGAACTGTGAGGAGGTTTGCGTGCAGCGAGCTTTGGTGGATCAGTGCGCCTGTACAGATCCACTGAAACCGTCCCTCTACAACGTTACCAACTGCGGCTTTGCAAAGAGTTCTCATTTGCCCATTTTCGTCATTTCAATTAGCTAAGACATTGCCAGAGAAATGCATGGACACCTTTCTCCAAAGCCACAAAGCCTTCCACAATGACTACTGTGCTGGGTGTCATCCAGCCTGTACCTACAGGGAAATTTCCCTCTCCGCATCTCGCCTACGCTGGCCTAGTCGTCATAAGGTGATTTTAATAATTTATTTTAAAAAATCTTGAAAATATTTTTCTAAAAAATATCCCTAAAAATTTTTCTGTTGTCCAGATTCCGGAAGAATGCAGAGGCTTGGATGACATCACGCGCGCGCATTGCATTGTCGATGCCAAGTTTCTTTTCCAAGATATCTATGAAAAAAATGAGCGGTAGAAGGAGCAAATTTGCAGGGGCAACATAGTCGTGGCCTCCCTTGGGCTGAAAAGAGTGCGGCATACGGACTTTGCAGAAGTCCCTGTGTATTCGGTCCAAAAATCCTCATATTGCAGATTTTCTATGGAATACCCATATTTGAAGGTGATGGATTTGATCAACGACTTTGGCAGTTTAATCGGCGTCCTGCTTGGACTTTCGGTAAATCTCAAAGTGTCCCAGTCAAAGTGTGTAAGCAAAAATTCATTGTAGTTTATGAGTCTGTTCGAAGCAATCCCACTCGTCATCCAGCTTTGCTGCTCCCTTCGAAATGTTCGCACCATTTGAATGGCTGAATGCATTTGATGATTACAAATTTTCATTTATTAATTTACCTATTGAGCCTGGATAGAGTAGCAATTGCAATATCTTGTATGGCATTTGTGAACATGTCATTGAGTTAATTTTCATAAAAGTGATATTCTTAGATTTTTTGACGCTATAACTCTTTGGCCCTTCTGCTGCTCTTTCGTAGTTTTTTCAAAATTTGTTTTTTGATTAAGTTTTTTGATTTTTGATATTCTTATCTTTCGCTTACCAATGGAAACACCATACGATAGCATACCATACTGGATTGCCACTGGAAAATGTTTCACATAGTTTCTTTCTTACCATTTCCTTAACCAAAAGGCCACGCACCTATCTGCAACAGCACATATTTTTTGGTTCATTCAGAATGTTGAAAAGTTGAAAAAATGGTGATTTTCTTTTCAACTTTGCCTAAAACGCAGACGTGAAGCGCAGCCTGAAAAACGCAACCTTACCGTCTGAAACTTTGCTTTAGCATGGAACTTATGCAAAACAGCCAATTAGCAAACTAGCGCTTTAAAAGCAAGGCCTTTCGGATGAAATCTTCACTCGACAAATTGACCGAGATGGTGGCAGTGTTTCTGCTAAGCCAACTGCTAAGCCTCAGCCTTGTCAGAGTGGCAAATGGCTACGGGAGCATCATCCGAGGGGATCTGCTGGAAAGGCTTTACTTCTCAGAATCAAAGTGGCTGGAGAATAGGAAAGAGCACATGGTCATCTCGCCCTTCTCCCTCTCCGCCGCCTTGGCTTTGGCCTACGATGGGGCTGCTGGGAACACCTCTGAGCAGTTTAAGGTAATTGCCGCCTTTTCAGCACTGTCCAAACCTTGGACAAGACCCCTTGCCACCAGTTATGTTATCGCTCTAACAGCACACTGTCCCTTGCATGCTTTCTATGAGATTTGTACATCAAGGCAAGCAGTGAAACGCCCATAAAATACTTGCCGAAAAATAGAAGCAGCATTATTTCACAAAGTGCAGTTCTCATTTTGAAACTGCGGCTATTTCGCCTGGAGCAGAAATTTGAGCATCTACATTTTCAGCATTAATACCATGAGTCATCCAAGCCACTGGTAACAAGTTCTCAATCCATTTGCAGACAGTGTTCGATGGTAAGACGAGGTCGCAGGTGGAGGCTGCCGTGGAGGACGTGGAATCATTGGTGCGACGAAATCGCAGCCCCGGCTCATCCTCGATGCGCTCGGCTCGCCGCCTCTTCATCCAGTTCGGACGGCAGGGGGCCATCCGCACGGACTTCCTACGCGCCTGCCAGCGAAAACCAACCTGCGCATACGAAGGCATCGACTTCTACAAAGCCCTCGGGGTTGGCTCAGAGCCTTTGACCCTTCAGTTAGCACACCAGTCACACAGAGCTAGTACCCTGGTACAAGTTGAAAGAAACGGTGATAGATCAGCTAAGCTCGCGGAGGGGAATGTTTTTTTATAAGATGAGGCAAAGTAAATATTGCCAACAAGGTAGTGTCGGCTATCGCCAATAGATGCGCGGCCTTGTTCACCTGGTCAAGCATTGAAATGAATGACAAACAAAAGACGCACAATGACAAACAAATGACCCAATGACAAACAAAAGTAAAATTTAACAAATTAATATCAGTCTGTTTATTCTATCCAAATTGTAAGCACAGTAGTGATATAGTCACAAATATTTAAACGTTTCGAAGATCAAACTTCTTCATCAGTAAAATAGTTTTCTGACACAAAGTTAGATAGTTTCTAATCTCAGTCTATTTTGGGTTTCTGAGGCATTTAAATGATAAACATCAATCTAAATAATAATCAATAATTAATACAAGTAAAATTCAATTTTTCGAAAATTTTTCGAATTTTAAGGTCTCCATTATCGAGGTTTTTTGACCATAAATCTAGAACCAAGCAAAATGGCGCCGATCGCAAAAAAAACGCCCCGAGCCACCACCCAGACGGAACTTCATGCAAAAAATCAGCCAATTTCGTTGAGAAACCGTGAAGTACGGGCTGTTCACACACATATATGTATATGCGGAATGACGGACGAAAAATAGGGTAACGGCTTAAAGGGAAAACACCATGGGTTGACACCATCACCGATCCCACTCATATTTTTTTCTATGATAGGTGTTAACATTTTAAGCTTGCAAGGGTATAACGTTTTGGCCAAAAGGACTCTGTTCTAGAAATAAAAATTCCCAAAGTTTTGTATGCTACAACGTGGGGGAGGGCTGCAAATGACACGAAAAAAATCATAACTAAAATATGGCGATACCGCCGCATTAGGCCGCTTAACACAATTTGTATTTATTTAAAAGCCACCAGAAAAAAATATACTGGGGGTTTAAATCGGAGCGGAAGAACGCGGAGGGGCTCGAAAACTGGCAAAAATGGTCATTTTTGGTGGTTTTTGGAGGTTTTTCCCACATTACCATAAATTATAAATTTTTTTCGCAATTGGGACCCCAATTTTTGAAATGTACGCCCCAAAATTGACCCATAAGCATAATTATATGTTTATATTAATTAACAAAATTTTTAATACATTTTGAGCTCTCTATAGTGGGGTCAAAAACATGAAAACAAATTTATTAATTAATATAAACATATGATTATGTTTATGGGTCAATTTTGGGGCGTACATTTAAAAAAATGGGGTCCCAATTGCGAAAAAAATTTATAATTTATGGTAATGTGGGAAAAACCTCCAAAAACCACCAAAAATGACCATTTTTGCCAGTTTTCGAGCCCCTCCGCGTCCTTCCGCTCCGATTTAAACCCCCAGTATATTTTTTCTGGTGGCTTTTCAATAAATACAAATTGTGTTAAGCGGCCTAATGCGGCGGTATCGGCATATTTTAGTTATGAATTTTTTGTACCTCATAGAGCCCTTTCCCTATGCTACAACGTGTAAAACTTTGGGATTTTTTTTCTCAATATTTTTTAACAAAAGTGAAAAAACTAAATATGCTTGCAAGCTTACTTTTATATCCCCTAACTTGGAAAAAAATTTCATCATAATTGAAAGGGGTGTCAATTAGGTCGTTTGTCCTTTAAGCGGGCCTTGGCCGCCCGCCGCTCCAGGCAGGGCGCCAGAGCTCCGGAGGCCGTAGGGCATGGGCTATGCTCCGGGGCCTCCGCACCCATGCCCTCCGGCCTCCGGAGCTCTGACTGCCCTGCCCTCCGCGGCAGGCGGCCTTCGGCCGCGCAAAAATGAGAAACACAGCTAACAATAGTTGTGAATAGGCCAAAAATACTTTTTCTCCTTCTTCTCTTCTTTTCTTTAAAGATTGTCTGAGATGAAAGAAGGGGCATCACAAGTTTGAAGGAGAAATGAAGAAAGCAGGAAGCGAATCATCCTATAGGACATGAAGGTTTACAAGGGTCACAATTGCCAGGCAGCGGACAGGATCAACAGATGGGTGTCGTCAGAAACGGCCGGTCTCATCCCCAAGATTGTGGAGGGAGGTGACCTAGGCTCCGGTGCCTCAGGGCCAGGGGAGACCAGTCGACTGGTCATCGTCGATGCTCTCTACTACAAGGTTACTCTCTTCAATCTCTAGTTCTTCCAAATAATTTAAAAGCGTTATGCCTTTCTTGGGGGTATAACCCTGGCACAAAACACCAAACCCCGAGGTCATGACCTATTTTGACTATTTTGACCTCTTACAGAAAGGCTCTTGTAAAAACATAGCTAATAAAGCCAAACATGACAATCAAACTTGCCAAATTTTCACAAGTTACGTTTCACATTTTTCACATTTTCAGAATATACAATTGAGCATATCCTCGCCCATCAGGTTCTGCTTTCAGAGCGTCTTCAAGACGGCCTTCCCAGAAGTCCTGACGGCCAGGCTGCCCTTCGACAGGTACCAATACAAACCGTGGAGGTTTGGCATCTGCTTGGCCTGCCGCCCCGTCCACCCGGAATATGACTTCATCATGATGGATATGATGAGCTACGGCGGGCCGCTGCGGCTGCCGTACTTTGAGAACGAGGACCTGCAGGCCGTCCTCCTCCCCTTCAACACCAGCCGCGGTGGAGCCAGAGAGGAGCTGGCCATTCTGCTGCCCAAAATGTACAAAGAAACAGACAAGGTCCTCGAACCAAAAGGTTTGGCATTTTTTGCAGGACCTTGCTCTTGACCGAACAATGTTGGATAAACGCATGAATCACCTAGCAGCTGGTTCTGTTGGTAGCAGTTGGCTTTGGCTGAGAACATCTAGGCTTTTTCAGCTGCCTTCTTGGCTTTGGCTGAGAACATCTAGTTGGAAAAGAAGCGGAGGTAGTTTTGATTTGAAGTATGGAAGGAGGTGTTCGAGGGGTTACGGGAGCAGAATGTGGAGGTTTTACTGCCCAAATGGCGCGCGGAGACAACCGCTCGAGACCTGAGGGAGGCACTGCAGAAAATGGGCCTTAAAGATGCATTCGGTCGAAACGCTGACTTCTCCAATCTGCTTCGTTCCAAAAGCCACATCAGCAAAATTATTCACAAAGTCTCCTTTGAGGTTAGTGAAGAGGTTAAACTCAGCCCAAAACAGGGTCTGGCAGATCGGTGATAAAAATTAGCTAAGAGCAAAAAGGTATTTGAAAGCATTTCCCTAACTAGGTGAGAAAATTTAATGACTTCATGAGCAATCTAAAAAGATTTTTTTCAAATTACGCAATTAGCCTTATACCCATTAGCTGCTCAAAAATCCAACAATATATTCAGCAAAATTGCTCAAAAAAATTGTCCCAAATGACTTCTTTTTCCCCAGCTGCTACTAAGTATCGGAGATATCGGAGATTTTTTTCCCCTGCAGGTATCGGAGCACGGGGCAGAGGCGGTAGGGGCGAGCTCTGTGAATTTCAAAAGTTCTCGGGGGCCTTCCAAGAAGTTCCAGGCCGTTCGGACCTTCGCCTACGGCGTGGTGCTAGGCCGAACCAACATCCTCCTCTCCGGCGTCTTTGACGGATATTGACTGATTTAAATGTTTAACCATCTGTCAACTACTTTGAGGCACTCATTTAAAGTTCCACTGCTGCTGACATGGCGAATGAAGAGGTTGGGAAGGCGAATGAAGAGAATTTGGTAGTATTTTCTTATTATTGTCCATGACCAGGGCAGACACCTTTCACGTGAATCGAAGAATGGGTTTGGACAGATCATAGGAAGGAGGGGGCAAATTAGAAGCAGGCGCGGATATTGTGTTCAAGTCCGAGGGGGGGGGGGGGAGTTGGGCAACAATTATTGACAATAAATTTTCCTTATTTGCGCGCAAGGGGCCCAAGAAATGTTTTTTCAAGTTCACCCAAACAGCAATTTGTCAAACAATAGAAAATTTTGTAAAAAAATCCGATTCATACTCGCAGCGCACCAATTTTGTACTAATGTAATAACATCAAACCATTTGTACCATTAAAAAAATGATAAATCTGACACGTCCCAAGCCTCTGCGCAATTTTGGCATCTGATTTGAGTTCCAATTTTTTGAAAATCTGAATTCTAGCTTTTAATATAATGAAAAATTAAATTCAACCATTGGCGAGGCCTAAATTCAAACATTCAGTCAAGTTTTGGCTGTCAATAATTGGTTAGAGAATTTGGCCGACCTTTCACAACTTTCTTTTTGGTTATTTTTTTCATGTTGGGCAAACTCGGAACAATTGGGTTAAGAAAAAAACTTTTTTGAGTGCCGTTGTTGTGGAATTTTGCCAATTTCGGTTTGTCGTAAGTTGTCGCTGGCAGATAGGGTGCTGACTGCTGGGATTGGTCAATTATCGGTTGAAGCATTGAAAGCTGATAGATGAGCATAAGGTACGGCTTTGGCAGGAGAAACAGTTGAGCAATATCCGCAGCAGTGACAATCTGCCTCTTTATGACAATTCAAAGTTTTTGTGATGTTTAAGACTGTTTAATCTACAGATACCATTGCGGCTTTCGAAAGCAATTCAGAAATATACTTTAATTTGAATAAGAATTTCGTTCCCGTCAAAAATCTTCATTGGCATTGATTTTTTTGCATTGATAAAAATGTTAATCGGAAAATATAGCTTAAAGTGATTTGTCAAAACTCATAGTCTTGTAGAATCCCAGTTAGAATTCTCTTTTTTTGCATTTTGAACTGTTACATAGGAACACCAAAAGCGAATCCTTTTTTTTCCTAATATCGATTGCCCCATTTCAGCGTTCCTGGCTCTGCATAGACACAAAAATGTTGACGCAACCTCGCTGTCATCCGTCATCACTTAATCGATAACACCATTTCAGTATTCTTGGTTCTGAGTAGACACAAAATTTGACACAAACTCGCTGTCATCTGTCGAGCATTTTTTTGGTAGATTTCAATATTTGTACAGAATTTAGTGTTGCCCTTGATCTATTTGGATTAGAACAGTGATCTATGATTGAGTTGTCTGGAAAAAACAAAAAAAAAGCCTTTTTTGGTGCCGTAAAATTTCGAAAAGGCTGAAGCTGCATTCCTGGGAACCGGCTTCTCTGATTTAATTTCCATTGTATGCTTGTCAACGAACGATTTAGATAACAGTTCAAGATGTCCCCATGAGGGCTTTGTCGACTTGTTTGTCGGGCGTGACCTTTTCTGCTTAGCATAAAATTAATTATTTCCCAGAAACGTCCAAAGAGCCTCCCGTTATGGCCAACTTGGCAGGCTAGCACTACTTCCGGATCGAAGGATTAAGGAAAACACCTAGTGTCATTTAAATCCTAAGAGGAAACGTAGCCTTTGTGAGAAAATCTCAGCTCAAAAGATATTAGGAGTCGTTTCGGTGTGAGGGTAGGACAAACCAGTTGGCAAGAGCGGGAAAAGAATGTGAGCATAAAGTAATAAGTTTTTGAACCAACTAGGCACCAAAGGCCGAGGTAGTCATAGGCCAGTGGGCATGATGTGATATGATTTTTTAAGTGTTTTAGTGTTTAGTTAATGTTTTTGCAACCCTCAAGAGCTGCAGTTTCAGGTTTTTTTGATGATGAAAAGTGATAAAATATCAACAGGTAACACTGCTGTGTAGCTTGAAATCTTGCCATCCATTCTAGTTCAATCAAACTCAATACAGCCTTTAATATAGAATTTTGATCAACTAATTTGGTTCTCGTCTTGAGCAAAGGATTCAAATGTGCTTTAATTTTTTGTGTTCAATTGATATAATGAAACTGATAGCGCAAATAAATCCTTTGGATGAGTCCTTTGGATCCTTGTGTCCTTTGGAATGCAAAGCTTCCCATTCATAGACAATCCGAGCTGCTCTCAGCGACTGGTAGTCGACTCTTTGCAGAAAACCTGAGCAGGTGAAATCCCTCCGTCCCTCCCTTAGGCAACTTAATCCTCTCTTCTGCCATATCAGTTAGCTAAACTAGCTAAGCATTGAATGCCAAAGGAACCGAATTATTTTAGGTTTAGTTTTTTTGGTAAATTACGTGGCAACTTCCTCATTCGAAATAGCCTTCTGTCGGGCTAGTTTGATTTCACAGAAGCCGGAACAGCCTGCAGCTAATCTGACTGTCTCTTGCCCCGCATCTTCCGCACATAGAGTTTCTTTGCGTCATAACAGTGAGCCCCTATTTAAAGCCAGCCTCCCGCTCAAGAGGCTGGGAAAATGCTCAAACTAAGACTGCTGCTACGCCTTTGCCTACTTCTATCCGTCCTCGCCCTTGCCCTGGGTTCAGTCTTTTACTGTAACTAAAGGAACAAGTAAGGCCAGAAGGAGACTGCAAAATTTTCACTTGTGGCTAAAATTATAGATTTTTACGAATCGCTCAAAAAAGGCATACAATTTACAGAAACGTGAACTATTTCAGGAGAATCATTTCCGCCAAGCTATCCGTACAGCTATCCGCAGCCGCTCACGGAAAGAGAGCTGGCCAAATTCAAGGCTGTCCTGGAAGCAAGGCGAGCCGAAGGTTGGGCTGTGAATTCAACTTGGAGAACTAAATCTGTGGATCTGTTGCTTTTAACAGCGGCCCAAATTGCGGAGGAGAAAAAGCGAATTCAGGAGCTCATTGGACGCCTCAACGAAATTCGCCTCAAATATGGATAACGTCTCAGCTTTGGGCTTTGTGTGATCAGTTCTGCTTGCTTTTGATTATTTTATGCCGAACAGCTTTCTAACACACCATTTCATAAGCTTCAGTAAGGGTAACCCTGTTACCTAACCCTGTTGCATCATTTTACGGCAGAGGTCTGAGGTCAAAAAGTCTAATATTCTCAGAATCTTCCACACAGCGCACTCCCAAGCGTCAAAAAGAATTCCCAAAAGGTATTAACCCAGCAACCAAAGAACAGTTTAGGACAATTTTCAACAGTGTCTGCTCTTGCCATCCAAAAGTTGTCAAAGAAAAAATGCTAAGCTTTGTTCCAGCAACTAAATAAGCTTCAAAACTATGTTAATCAACTTCAAATGAGCTCTAAAGCTGCCGCAATCCGCGACAGGTCCCATGCAACCTTTTGCCGTTTTTTCATTTAGACTGTTCCAAAATGAAGAAAGAAAAAATGAAGAAGAAAAATGGTTCAAAACCGCATCTCAACTCATACAAAGCACTGTGCTTGCCTTTTTTCAAACCTCTTCTCTATTCTCCGCCTCATCACTGTGAAAGAAGGGCGCGCAGATTTGCTCTTGTCACCCAGGCGTCTGATGTTCCAGCCAGTGAACTTTGTTCTAGGCTCGTCTCCGATTAGCAATTTGTTTAGTTTAGCTAGGTTAGAAGTTTTGACTTAAATTTTTCATTATTGTGCAGACCTGAGATCAAAAATTAATGACTTCTGCGAAAGATTTGACAGTCGGATTGTCTAGCCCAATTATCTCCTCGAGTCAGGTCAACTAACTTTTCACAAATAAGCCTACAATCTACTGGGAAGCAGGCGGTGTGTGTTGCTGGGCACGAAGGATAGAATCAAAAAATTGAAAAAGCCGCTTCTACATTTATTCATACATCTACTACAAATGCTTCTACATTTATTCCAATACAGCTTTCAATCAAAGTCCCTAAGAATGGGCTAGGCTGCTGGAGGTATCCAAGGCCTTGCTGAAACGTGCCTGAATGTTTTTAGCCGGTTAAGGCTCCCACTTGCCTTTCCAGCAATTGGATGCTCCCATGAGTCAACAGAAACACCCCTGGGCATTTAGCAGGACAGGCCCTCTAGTCCTTTATTAAGGATTTTTACATAGTTTTTAAGATACTAGCCCTAGCCGCAAAGCCACATTGGATCGTAAAAATTCATGAAAAACCATACATCTTAGCGAAACCCTGCACAACCGGACAGCTTTTCCCAACTTTGATCCAGCGATTAGATCAAAAACTTTTCTGAAAAAAATCTTACAATGTAGTTTCAATGGTCTCAAACTTGTGCAGCAGCCTGTTTCCTCCTTGTCTCTGTTCAGAGAAATATGCCAATACTTTGTAGAAGCTTTTTCATAGTTAATTCGCAATCCCGATGGTCAAGTATTGCTTAGAATTAAGCCATCCAAAACCATACAGCTTCTACGAAACATTTCACAGCCGGGTAGTCTCGCTCAATTTCCCTCCACCGATTAGAGCGGGCTATTTTTCTGCTGACAATTAACAATCTACTTTCAACGACCTCAAACTTATCCAATGGCGATGTGTTGCAGGGGATAAAAGGCCACCCTGCAGACAGTATCTAAGATCTTGTTGAAATATGCCTTAAAGTTTTGAGCTGTTACTGACTCTGAAGTCTGGATCCCGTCGGTATCATGCGAAAGCGAATGTTTCAGTACGTCACTTGAAATACCCATGTGCTGTCAGAAGATTGAATTAGTACTCTTGTAGATCTAGTACTCTTGAATTTGCATCCTTTGCTTAAGCTTTTGCTTGATTCCCATTCAATATTGCGCAGAATTGAGACTTCCAAACTCATACCTCTTTTACGAAACATTTCATTTTCTCGGTCTCTTCTATGCACTAGCTTATCGCCCCCCATTATTTCCCTCTTCCTCCTCCACTCACCCATCATCCTTCTTCTATCCACAAGCAGAACCAGTTGTTGGTTTCAGGAGAAGTTCCAGCAGTTCGTCCGCCTTCGTTTCCTGGTCTTCGAAATTCGGAAGGCCAACCGTACACACTCCGCCACCATACTAGACAGGCCCTCGCCTCCACGACGACATGTGGCATACGGTTTTCGTCTTCTTTCTTTGGCTAGTTTTTGGGCCTCATTTCAGTCCTAGATATAGACTTGCTTGGGCTTTATTGACTGGTATTTTACAGAGCCACGAAAATAAATGTTTGGGAATCAAAATTTGGAAAGGTATTGAATGCCAAAAGGCTTCCGGCCAAAGAATACCTAACATAGACTATCAAAATAAACGCTCATTGTGAGCTTAGCTATGGAGTTTAAGTTGGGATACTTGTATTGAACAACTTTGCAAACTAGCGGAATGCTGCATATATCTGAAACATATATCGGCTGCATTATATGGTATGCACAGACGGAAGAGCAAAGTTGATTAAAGCACTATTAGTTGATGCATCTCACTCTTTGAGAACTGAAAATTAAATGCAACCATTCTCCTTCAAAAGATGCGCCATGTAGGTTCCCTCGCAGGCCACTATTTCGGGGTCATCTTGGCCATTCTGTATTGCTTGGGAGTGCATCCGATTCCAGTAATGCATCGTCACAGGTTGCGGATCCGCTTGTCTCACTCGATCTAGCAGGCTTTCCGTTTCATTTGCGCTGTAATTTACTTATTTTATTCCTATTTAGAATGCCAAAATATCAAGAAAGCAAAAAGTGACAAAGTTGGGGCGAAATTTAAATTTTGTTCCATCCAAAAACATTAACACTCAAAAAACATAAAAAAATTGCTAACTCGAAAATTTTCCACGCTTCCGGATATCCGATTGGGTAGTAGAAGCTTTGGCTGGAAAGAAAGCTTTGTGAAAAATGCAGGGCTTCAGAAACCGAAAATCTTATACGGCATGATTCTCAGCTGAAAGCCGTCCAACATGGGATGTTCTTTGGAATATTCAATCATAGCTTTTGGCGAGGCTTTCGCCCCCAGTCGAGAAGCATAGTAGGTCTGGGCTGCTCTGGTCATCAGATCTGGCCCGTTTTGGCCCCAATGGAAACTGCTTCAGACTCAACTTCCCTACTGCCGATTGGTCAAATTGAAGCTGGGAACGGTGAATTGGTCGGCGAGGTCTAGAGTCGAAAGGCGAGTTTGAGGAAGGGATGCCCCGCTTGCAAGGCAAAGGCGGCTCCGTTGAGGCTGTCGCCTTGGTCGCCCACCGAATTCCCCAGCTCGCTCCAGTTGAAAGCCCTGGGTGAGATTGCTGGTTTTGATTTTAGATGGATGATTGCGATTTTAGTTTGCTCAATCCATTTTTTTCAAAGTTTTTAATTGCACGTGTTTTTGTAATTATGGCCATGCACTGATCTTCCAGTGACCTCCTCTTCCACAAGTCCTTATCTGTCACACCAGCCACCTCACAGTTCTCTCTCTCCAACAGTATGCATGTCGCCTCTGCTGTTTTTCACTCCCAGTTTACTGGTGATAAAAACAAACAAACCTGAGAGTAAAAACGTCCGTGTCCAGATAAACACCGCCATATCGATGGACAAGTAGTATCCTCAGAGCATCGGACATGAGTGTGAAATGCTCTTTGCTTGGACTGCTTCTTTCAGTTTCCCACCTCAAACTAACATTGGCTAGATCCAGATGGAGTTTTCTGAAAAAATAGCTCAAACATTAACTGCAGAACTATGCACTACCAATCCACTACATTGCAATATTAATCTACTATTATCAACAATATCAACGAATGAAAACATATCAACGAACCAGTCACGAAGCTCGCTGGAGAGGAAGAAATAGCTGCTGTTGAAAGGAATGACATGAATGTTCTCCACGCCCTGCCAAAGCGGACTCCGCTTTTTTGCCACTGGATCCGACATCACCAAAACCTTTCAAAAACCCAAAAACACCTCTCGGCAATGATGTTTGACTAGCCACCTTTAGTCAAGAATCTCTTCTTCCAAAGGTGTCCCTACCCTCACCAGGCAGTTTAAATGTGTTTCATTTTTATTAGGGACTCAAATACCTCAAAGCTAAACCAATTAATGCAATACATCAGTTTTGTCCATCCAGTTACCGCTCCTGCATAGGAATTCCGGGAACTTCTATGACGGACCTTAGCTGCTCTTTTTTTCTAAAATTTCCTATTCAAAATATGTCCACATCAAAATATATCAGCATCGGTGGTAGACCAAATATCCTTAGTCTAGAATATAATTTTCAAAATAGGCCCAGAGCCTCACCTGCCAGTCAGGGTTCAGCAAGGCAGCAGAGCGAATGGCACAGGCTCTAAGCAGCGGCATCCGCTCCACTGCTTTGTTGGTGAGAAAGGTGAAGAAGATTTGCTCCTGGCCCCTTTTGACCGGCAGCGATGTGTCTGCCGCTGAAATGGCAGGAGCAGAAGTGTCTGAGGCAGAGTTGGCAGGATCCTCAGCAGTCCAAACAATGCGGCTGGACAAGTTGCTGGACTGACTGTGCCAACAGAGCACAGCTAGAAGTAGAATGAAGGCAAGCGCTTGACAAAAGGCATTTCTTTTCGGGTTCGCTGCAGTCGTGGTCATATTGCTGCTACGCAATGATTTGCTGGTCTTGTGGAGCTTTACTATGACTCTAATCCTTTCCCAAGTAGGAAAATGTTGAAGCATGTCCTTCTGGCGTATATGTACAAATTGTCTTGCCTGCTCGGCTTTTTTCTTTCGGCCCAGCAATTGAGAAGCAGCTTAGGACCATTTTTAATAGTCTCTGATCTTGCTATCCAAACGATGCCCACGAAACGATGCTGGCTTTGTTCCAGCAACGAAATAGACTTCAAAACTAGATTAAAAAACGACTTCAAAATATTGCCAACATTTCATCTGGACTGTCCCAAAATGCCCAACACTGCTCCAAAACCGCATCTAAATTCCTTCAAAGCTGCAATAACAGGATACATCCAAAAAACCCCAATGCCTATTTCCAAACCGCTTCTCCATTATCCACCTTGGCACTGGGAAATATGGACGCGCGGAAAGGCTCCTGCCATCTAGGTGTCTGATGTTCCAGCCAGTCAACTTAGTTCTAGGCTCGTATCAGATTAGCGATTCATCCCAGACAGTGAATAGCATTCCATTTCATTTAAAAATGAGCTGAAAAAAAAATGGATCTTGGATTCTGGTTTTGCATTTAGGTGGGCATTTCCATTTCCATTTCGTAAATGCATGGAAATGGATGAAATTCCGGAGGGTAAATTGCATTTCCATTTTCCAGGTATTCCATTTCCATTTGCTACTCCATACATTTCATGGTCCAAGCTTTTTCCTGGTCTAGACCCAAAAATTTTCTCCCCCGCCCCTATGTTGAAGCATAGGGACCCTACCCCACCCCTATGTTGAAGCATAGGGACCCTACCCCATCCCTATGTTGAAGCATAGGGGCCCTACCCCGCCCCTATGTAGAAGCATAGGGGCCCTACCCCTACCCCACCCCTATGTTGAAGCATAGGGACCCTACCCCACCCCTATGTTGAAGCATAGGGACCCTACCCCACCCCTATGTTGAAGCATAGGGGCCCTACCCCACCCCTATGTTGAAGCATAGGGGCCCTACCCCACCCCTATGTTGAAGCATAGGGACCCTACCCCACCCCTATGTTGAAGCATAGGGGCCCTACCCCACCCCTATGCTGAAGCAAAGAGAAAGTCCCAAAAAAAGCACGAAAAGGAATAGCTTTTCATTTCATTTCACTATCATTTCATTTCATTTGGAGCAGCACCTGGAAATCACCTAGAAATGCACTGCCAAAACGGAGATTCGCCCTACCTGAAAATGAAAATGAAATGAACCGAAATTTTTCCAGGTGCTATTCACTGATCCCAGATAATCTTGATAAGCGCAAAACTGGTTATAATTAATTATTTATTTATTGCGCTAAACATTTATTTCTATTGAGAGCATTGCGAGGCGGTAATGTAAAGCATTGATCAATTGAAGGGCTACTGCCAAGGGCTAGACAGCCGCAAGCGGAAGCAGTTTACTACCTGGGCTTGGACTTGGACTTTCTGGCTCCGGCGGAAGGCAAAACCTGGATTGAGAATGGGCTAGGCTGCCGGAAGTATCCAAGGCATTGCTGAAACATGCCTTTATGCTTTGAGCCGCTTCAAGCTCCTACTTGCATTTCCACCAATTGGATGCTCCAATGAGTCACCCCTAGGCAGAAACACCCCTAGGCATTTAGCAGAACAGGTCCTCTAGTCCCTTATTAAGGATTTTTACACCATTTTTAAGATACTAGCCTTAGTCACAAAGCCACATTGCATCGGAATAATTCATGAAAAACCATAAATTTTGGCGAAACCTTTCACAACCGGACTGCTTTTCCCAACTTTGCTCCAACAATTAGATTGACTGATTTTCCGCAAATAATGTTACAATGTAGTTTCAATGGTCTCAAGCCCTCAAACTTGTGCAGCAGGCGGTGTCCTCCTTTCCTCTTTCCAACTCAGTTATTGCTTAGAATTAAGCCGCCAAAACCATACATCTTCTACGAAACATTTCGCAGCCAGATTGTCTTGCTCAATTTCCCTCCACCGATTAGAGCGGTCTGAGACCTTTCTCCAATGCGATAGCTGCCAGCAGTGGATCCACACCACAACAACCTGCTCTAAACTTCCATCTAGTGAAATTGCATCGACTCTATCCTCTTCATTGCCCTTTTTTGCCCTCAATGCCAACTTTAGCTTCTTTCTTTCTGACAAAACTTTTGATGGATTCCTCTGAAAAACACATCAGCCTTCCTTCAGCCATTTCAGCCATTCTTCCTTCACTTCTGCCTCTTCTCGAAGGCTTTGACGGAAGTGGGAGCAGGCCCAGAGGAGGTTGTGGTTCTTCCTGTGGGCAGAGTGGTCTCGTCTCGAGGGTCTGTAGGGGTGTCCAGGGCGCAAAACTAAAAATTAAGTGATCAGTGATCACTGATCACTGCTGAATCAGCCCGCTGAATCAGGCTGCTGAATCAGGCTGCTGAATCAGTACTTGTACAGATTTGATATAAACTGATCAGCGGGATTCAGCAGGAATCAACCGGAATCAGTGGGATTCAGCAGGATTCAGCAGGATTCAGCGATTTTTAGTTTTGAACAGCTGATCAGTGGGATTCAGCGGGATTCAGCGATTTTTAGTTTTGCGCCTAGGTGGCACATTCGTGTTGCTGGGGAGGATGGTCTTGAGGTGAACGTTCTGGGTGTCCTTCTCTCCCTTGTGCTTGTAGTTCTTGGGGTACTCGAGGGTCTTCTTGACATCCCAGTGGATGCAAACTGCCATCTTTTCGTGAGTGGGTTGTGTGTTGTTGGACAGGCAGTTCTGGTTGGGCTTGTTGAAGCGAAATTCTCCCTCCTTGGGGACGTAGGTGGTGACTAACATCTGGAGAGCAGGGATGCCCACCCAGCTGCCCATGATGTTGGCAGAATAGGTGCCGTGAAGCTTGAATGGACAGAAGGCGAGGACTGGGGTGTCATCTCAGACGATGGTGCTCATGGGGGTGACGCAGCTCTCCTTTCTGATGTTGCATCTGGAGAGGTCGACTCGGAGATCCGTGGTGAGGGTCTTGTGGTTGGAGTAGACGTGGCCAAGGTAGAGGTGGAGGTTGAGATGGAGTAGTAGAATGTCACAAAGCAGCAGTAGTGCATGATCTTGACACTCTTGACACTCAAAACCGCCCCCCCCCCGCACCCCCCACCCCCCACACACGTACCACGTAGGGTGTGCCGAGTAGGGGGTGCACCCCCCCCCCCCCGACCCTCTGACCCACCGACAAGTATGATTTCCTGGCATAAGAAATCATGCCACCCAATCCTATTGATTTTGTACAGCAAGCGAACTCTTGCACATACCAAGTATTATGAACGAGGTCCTTTAACAAGTATGGAAAAGCAAGCCACTTATACACTAAAAGTCTATTATGCAGGTTGCCTAGTCGATGATAATATTAAACACAGGGACCTACCAATTAACAGAAACATTATATGATTGAGTAGAATAGAATTCGTCTTATATTAGAAGATAATTCGAATTTACCTGCATTTTGACGATTTTCAACAGACCATAACCCATTCAATCTTCCTATTTAGGAAAAACGAATTACCATCCCAGATGCGTCAGAGAAAGCTCTATCCAAAAAACATAATAAGATGAGAAAACGACAACAAAAATTTTTCGCCTTTTTCCAAATGTAGGTGAAAAAAATAGTCCAGGCCGGGGACATACAGATAAAGTTTTTTTCTTGTGGCTCCATGTGGCTGTATGTTTTTTTGGTAGTTGGCCGTGCTCTTTGGACTATCTTCAGAGAAAACCGCTTAGAAAAAGCTTAAACTGGACAAGAATGGCGTTGTTTTCTGAGGTCACCTTTTCAACCTCCATAATAGCCCCCGTCGTAATGTTATAATGCTTTTCCCTCCATATTATAAATGATCATAAAACAATCTTCCTCCATGCACATACCCTAGTGTGAAACATCAGTCATCCGACAGTCAGTCCCCTCAGTAGTCCAAGCCTCGAAGCTTGTTCAGCTGCAGTGTGGACTGAGTCTGGTGCTGTTGCGAAGGAAGCAGGAGCTGGAGCGACTGGCTACTCTGAGCTGGAGTTGGCCCGTAGCAAGGCTGCAGCCATGCCGAGGACACCGCGTTCCAGATGCTCCAGAGCTTCCTCAAGTCCGTTTCTAAGGTTTTATTTACCTACCTAGTCATTGGGCTGCCTTTGAGCTGAAAGCAAGTGCTGGTGAAAATAGGAGGTGCCTGTTTTCACCAGCACCTGCTTTTTAGCACTAGGGGAGGCTTTAAGGTTAGAGGACAGGAAGTGCCGGTGAAATTAGTCGAATTCTTAAGCCTTGCTTGCTTCTCACTTGCCGAAATTTACAGTGAAAGCCGGTACAGCTGAGCGAAATGGAAACCAATCAACTGCAGCTGCCCTAAATGCCAGAAGCATTCTTTCTTTCCTTTACCACTCAGGACATCCCAGCCGTTAGCTTGCTTCCTCACTGCCCACAAAGTAGCAATACTGCCAGCCCTTCTTCTCTGCCAAACATTGAGCAGCGCAGCCTTTCTCCAAACCATTTGTTGGCCAGCTTTGGGTCAAAGAAATATTTTCCTAACTGTCTTAGCAGTATTCCACTGCAGTAAGTTTGCACCCAATCATGTTCATTGTTTATTTTTTATTTTTTTTAATGTTCATTTTTTATCAAGATTACTTGATCCAACTTTTGCGCAAAACCCAATGTCAGGCTGAAACATGCCGTGTCTGGGTTTAGCAGAGAAGGCAAGGCGGGCAGTCAATTGGATTTCATGCTGAGTGATGGCTAATGGGGTTCAAAGTCGAGGGAAGAATGGGAGTAGGATGATTGGAAGAGATGGTGGTAGATGCAGAGGGTCAATGGGGGAGCTAGTTAGCTAGTCAATGGGGGAGCATCAATAGTTCAATCAGGTAAGGTCATGTTAGACCGATCTAATTCCTAACCCATCTATTTCTAATCCATTATCAATGAAGCCAGCCAGTAAACTAGAACTAATTACTAATATCAAAACAGAGCCAATACTTTTAGGCAGTTGAGACATGCAAAAACTGAGTAGCACCTAGCAGCCCATGATGTGTGTAGGTTCCGCTGGATGCGGGCTCTATCTACGAGCTGATTCGGTTTAGTCTGGCGGAGCGTTTTATTGTCGACAGGCCTTCTGTGCCTCCATGGGCTGGAGAACTTGAAATCCGTCTCCTTGAAGCTGGTTGAGGGGTCCCCTATGCTCCAGCTCAAATTATGCGGCTAGATCTCTGTTCGCCTGGAAAGCAGGCTGCTTCTGAGGTCTAAGTCTAAGATGGGGGCAAATAGCAGTACTTTAAGCTCAGATGCCGTATAATTTGGGCTGAGATTCTGCATGAATTTCAGGAGATTCAGCAGTTCATTTCAGGCATAAATTTTGCGGAATTTTTAATTCCAGATCGAAGTTTATCTAAGCGAACAAAAAGTAGCGTTAATTCCCAGCTGGCATACTGGCAAAGACAACAATTTTAAAAATTCACTTCTCACAAGTAACTTCTAGGTCTCATCATTTCCATTCTCTGATACAAAGACCCCAAAAAGCCTCGTCATCCACCCCGCATCTGTCTGCAGGCCAAATGCACCTGGGAAACAAACAGGTTTGAAACATTAGATTACTGTTTGTCTTCTCTGTCGCAAAGGGATGTCAGAAACCTCGATTTTTTAGTCGAATGCTGGTGAGCACTTTCTAATTTTGTGAAGCCTTGAGAACACGACGCATTATTACTATGTTCTCTGCACATTACCCAACCATTGCTCAAAACATCAGTAGGCCGAGTAATAGCCAATCAGCAGGAGGAGCGCCTGCCAACCATGGAACGGACTCAGCTTTCCAAGAGATGGAAATTGGCCTTTGGCTTTTGAACAGAGGTGGACAACGCCAAGCTGCTCTGCCAAAGCTCCCGGGTCACCACCTTTGCCAGAAGGAGGCGTCCAACCGCCGGCCAAGGGTCCGTTTTGTCCTGAGAAGAGAGCAGTGAACTGCGGTGTTCGCCTGTTCATGGAGGTGGCCAGAGGGAGACTCAGTGATGCGTCCACCGTCGGCTCGGGGTGGGCCCAGCTCTTCTACGGCGGCTTTGGGTCAGATAAAATATTTTCCTAACTGTCTTAGCAGTATTCCACTGCAATAAGTTTGCACCCAATCATGTTCATTGTTTATTTTTTATTTTGTTTAATGTTTATTTTTTATCAAGATTATTTGATCTAACTTTTCCGCAAAACCCAATGTCACGCTGAAACATGCCGTGTCTGGGTTTTGCAGAGAAGGCAAGGCGGGCAGTCAATTGGATTTCATGCTGAGTGATGGCTAATGGGGTTCAAAGTCGAGGGAAGAATGGGAGTAGGATGAGTGGAAGAGATGGTAGTTGCAGAGGGTCAATGGGGGAGCTGCTTTTTATCAATAGTTCAACCAGAGGGCAGCTCTTTTACTCGCCTCCAGCCCTGGAGTCGACTCCGCCTCCGGAGGCGACTTCAATGTTTCCAAAAGCGGAGGTGAGTAAAAGAACAAGTCCCAGCCGCCTCCGCTTAAAAATGGCTCCAGTTCTTTTACTCGCCTCCGGAGGTGGAGTCGACTCCGGAAGCGGCTGGGGGCTGTTCTTTTACTCCTAATTCGGAGGCGGAGTCGACTCCGCCTCCGGCCAAAAAGCGGAGGCGGCTTCAAGCTGCCTCCACTTGGCTGGAGGTGACTTTTATAAAGGGGAAAACAATGAAGAAAATGATAAAAAAGCAAAAGAAGGGAAACGAGGAAGAAAAAGAATGGAAACGAGGAAGGGAAGGAAGGAAAGAAGAACAGAAAAAAAGAAAAAACTGACTTAAAAAGAACAAAAGAGCCAAAAGAAGGAAAAATAACAAAGAAAAGCAGAAAAGCGCGTAGAGTAGTAGATGCCCAAGCAGGGTGTAAAAATTCGCATAGCCCTTGCCTTAAATACCCCCCGAAATAACACGTTTTCTTGAAATTGCGGCCAAAAGACGTCTGCATAGCCTGAATTGTCTATCAATGGCGAGGAATGCGCTGTCCTTGTTGAGATAATGGTTGTTAGCGCAGGGTGTGCAGTGTAGGTGAAAATCTAGGGGGGGACTTTCCTGGGGGGAATCTTTCATGAGGGGGGGGTTCTTGCCTGGGGGGTGAAATCTTATGGGGAGGGGAAACTAGACGTCAGCCGAAAATTATGGGGCAAAGGTCTATATTTGACAGTCGGATAACATAAATTAAAAACAAGATAATACCAGCGATCACTGATAGGTCTGTTTTGCTTTGCATGGCCAATGGTGGAAAATAGGTCTAGGTGTAAAAAAAGCCAAGGTGGAAAAAATGAAACATTTCAAAGATCAATATTCAGGGCCAACCCAATGTACATTTAACAGTACATGTATCAGACATTTTTTCGACAAAGGTTTTAAAAAAATGACATTGTAAGGTTTAAGGTGAAAATAATTGTCTCGAGTTAATGTGCAAATGGCCCATCATTTATCAAAAACTGAAATTGTAAGGTCAAAAGTGCAAAATCAACAATGCCTATTCTAACCTGGCGAAGTCTCGAGCCTGGACGGATCATGCATGCATCTATAGCATAGGTGCCCTTCAACTGGTGGCGGTTTTGACTCCGCCGCCAGTAAAAGAACAGCCCTCCTCCAGACACGTGTCGGCGGAGGCGTCACTGCTTGGCGGCAGCTTTGAGTAAAAGAATAGCCTCCCTCCAGTTGTCGGGGGGAGCGCCGATGGTAGTAAAAGAACTGATAAGTGTCGGCGGAGGCTCCTCCGCCCCCAGCGGCAGAGGCGCCACCGCCTCCGCGAAAAAGAATTGCCCTCAGGTACGGTCATGTTAGAGCAATCTAATTCCTAACCCATCTATTTCTAATCCATTATCAATGAAGCGAGCTATTCAAAACTTATCACCAATATCAAAACAGAGCCATTACTTATAGGCAGTTGAAACATGCAAGAACTGAGTAGCAGCCCATAATGTGTAGTTTACGCTAAATGCGGACTACATCTACGAGCTGATTCGGTTTAGTCTGGCAAAGCGTTTTATCACCGACAGGCCTTCTGTACTTCCACGGGGTGGAGAACTTGAAATCCGTCTCTTTGGAGCTGGTGGAGGGGCCCCTTATGCTCCAGCTCAACTTGGGCGGCTAGATCTCTGTTCGCCTGGAAAGCAGGCTGCTTCTGAGGTCTAAGTCTGAGATGGGGGCGAATAGCAGTCCTTCAAGATCAGATGCCGTATAATTTGCTGTGAGCCAGCCCCATTCTGCATGAATTTTAAGAGATTTAGCAGTCCATTTCAGTCATATATTTTGCGGAATTTTTTATTCCAGATAAATTCTAGTCCCTATCGAAATTTATCTCAGCGAACAAAAAGTAGCATTTATTCCCAGCTGCTATACTGGCAAAGAAAACAAATTTAACAAGTATATGGCGCAGAGCGCAATAGGTGACCGCGGAGCTCTCAGCATACCCCATTTTTCAACCTTTCTACCCCAAAAAAGTGTTTCAAATGCTTTGGGACTTGTTCCAACCCTCCAGATGTTCCTAAAATTTTATTACCTTTCAGGAAAAAAAGTTTGTCAAAATCCGTTGAGAATTGAGCCTTTTACAGCATACCCAAATTTTCAACCTTTCTACTCAAAAAAGTAATGTTTCAAATGCCCGGGACTTGTGCCACCCCTCCAGATCTTCCTAAAAATTTATTACCTTTCAGGAAAAAAAAGTTTGTCAAAATCCGTTGAGAATTGAGCCTTTTACAGCACACCCAAATTTTCAACCTTTCTATCCAAAAAAGTAATGTTTCAAATACTCCGGGACCAGTTCCACCCCTCTATATCTTAATAAAATTTTATTACCCCTCAGGAAAAAAAATTTTGTCGAAATTCGTTGAGAATTCGCCATTTCTCAGCATACCCCATGTTTCAACCTTTCTACCCAAAAAAGTAATGTTTCAAATGCTCCGGGACCAGTTCCACCCCTCCAGATCCTCCTAAAATTTTATTGCGCGGCCGCAGGCCGCCTGCCGCGGAGGGCAGGGCAGTCAAACCTCCGGAGGCCGGAGGGCATGGGTGCGGAGGCCCCGGAGCGTAGCCTAGCATGCGAAGCATGCTAGGCGAAGCGTAGGGGCCGTAGCACCCGTGCCCGGAGGCCGGAGGAGCTCTGGCGCCCTGTCCGTAGCGGCGGGCGGCCAAGGCCCGCTTATACAGTTACCCCATTTTTCGTCCGTCTGTCCGCATATATATATATATATATATATATATATATATATATATATGTGTGGTTCCAGAGCCCGGACTCGACGGTTTTTCAATGAAAATGGCTGAAATTTTGCATGAAGGTCCGTCTGGGTGGTCGCTAGGAGGGTTTTTCTGCGCATGGCGTCATTTTGATTTGTTCTGGATTTATGATCAAAAAACCACGAAAATGGTAGCCTTGAAATTCGAAAAAAATTCGAAAAATTGTATTTTAGTTTTATTACTTTTTTAATATCATTTAAAATGCCTCAGAAACCTAAACTAGACATATTTGTATGACTTTAATTTTTGTTTGACAGTCATTAGCATTTATTGAGCCAACCTGATGATTTATTTCATCCCATTTCTGCATAAGTTGAACAAGGCCGCGCATCTATTGGCGATACAGGGGGGGTAGGCCTTTTTCGTACACCTGACTTTGGGAGAACATTTCTCAGGCGCACCTCAAGCTAGAGAGCCAATTTTTTTACTGAAAGTACTCCTATCTGTCCTTGACTTACCTACCAATTTGTGGCGCAAAAGCTTTTTCCTAGCCAGAGTTATGGTCGTTTTTGTAAGGTCACCTAAATTAGAAACTGCTTTGACGAAAAGTTCAATGTTTTGGTGCATTTTCAAAAATTTATTTCTCAAGTTCTAAAATAGCTAGAGACCCCAAAATTTAGCACAAATTAGCTCTAAGTGTCCTTTATAAGTATATAAATTTTTATAACTCTAGCATTTTTCGTTGGCTCACAATTGACACATAAGTAATGCAACTCAATTCAGTGTTTATTGAAATGTCATTGACACAACCAATTAATAAGCCAATGTGATTGCATAGAATATGAGATGGCTTTACAAATTGGGCTATTGTGAGCCAACGAAAAATGCTAGAGTTATAAAAATTTATATACTTATAAAGGACACTTAGAGCTAATTTGTGCTTAATTTTGGGGTCTCTAGCTATTTTAGAACTTGAGAAATAAATTTTTGAAAATGCACCAAAACATTGAACTTTTCGTCAAAGCAGTTTCTAATTTAGGTGACCTTACAAAAACGACCATAACTCTGGCTAGGAAAAAGCTTTTGCGCCACAAATTGGTAGGTAAGTCAAGGACAGATAGGAGTACTTTCAGTAAAAATATTGGCTCTCTAGCTTGAGATGCGCCTGAGAAATGGTCTCCCAAAGTCAGGTGTACGAAAAAGGCCTACCCCCCCTGTAGCCGATAACACCTTGTATTACCTTTCAGGGAAAAAAAAGTTTGTCAAAATCGGTTAAGAATTGAGCCTTTTACAACATACCCAAATTTTCAACCTTTCTACCCAAAAAAGTAATGTTTCAAATGCTCGGAAACCGGTTCCACCCCTCCAGATCTTCCTAAAATAGCATTACCTTTCAGGAAAAAAAAAGTTTGTCCCAATCCGTTGAGAATTCGCCCGTCGACAGCATTTCCAGATATATATATATATATATATATATATATATATACCTATATATATATATATCAGGACAAAAGTTCAGTAACCTCTATAGACCGCGGAGCGGCCCTTCGGGCCGCTCCGCGGTCAAAAATTCACTTCTCACAAATAACTCCAGGTCTCATCATTTTCATCCAGAACTCGAAAGGCCTAAAAACTAGCTTTGAAACATTAGATAACTGTTTGTCTTCTCTGTAGCAAAGGGATTTGGCAGAAGCCTCTATATTCCAGTCGAATGCTGGTGAGCACTTTATACGATTGTGAAGCCTTGAGACCACGACGCATTATTACTATGTTCTCTGCACACAATTACCCAACCATTGCTCAAAACATCAGTAGGCCGAGTAAGAGCCAATCTGCAGTAGAAGCATCTGCAAACCCTGGAACGTACAGGGCCGGGCACTAAAAAACAAGCATCTTTTTCAATCAACTATAACTCAAGATATACTGATTATTTTTTGATGAAAATTTACAAGAATATACATCTATTAGCTGCATATATTCTGCTAAATTTTTGGGTCAAACGCTTCGAATCTCATGGAATTATAAACAATTTTATAAAATGAGTTATTTATTTACAGCAAACTTGGAAAATTAATTGATTTTGTGATCCTTGTTAGTTACTTAATTGTTAGTAGCCTTGATTGGAAATTGCATGTCAAAAATATCAGAATGATGTCCTAATATGTAAAGTTGTTTATTATTAGCCAGAACAAACTCGAAAAGCCTCATAAAACAAAAATAGTTCTCCAAATAGAGAAAAATTCTAGTGTTCAGTTCATTGATCTGTTATAGAGCTTCATACATTACATAAATGCCTGTAAATCCATGACATCATCATCGTTTGACCCAAAAATCTAGCACAATATAGGCAACTAATAGATGTATATTCTGATAAATTTTAATCAAACAAGGTAATATCGGCTACCGCCAATAGATGCGCGGCCTTGAATCTTGGCAGGTTGCATGTTTCATTCTAGCCTATTTTTAAATATCACTTGTAAATATATTATGCAATAAAAGATGTCCTTATGAATGTCCTGTGATGTCCTTTATGAAAAATTGATTTCTGAGGTGTTTAATTAATAAAATTATATTATTAATATAATTAAATGCACTTTTTCGAAATATTTTCGAATTTTGAGACCCCAATTTTCGAGGTTTTTTGACAATAAATCAAGAAGGAATCAAAATTACGCCAAGCGCACAAAAACGTCCCGAGCCACCACCCAGACAGACCTTCATGCAAAATTTCAGCCAATTTCGTTGAAAAACCGAGGAGTACGGCGCGGGGGTCCCCCCTAATATATATATATATATATATATATATATATATATATATATATATATATATATATATATATATATATATATATATATATATATATATATATATATATATACACACACACACAAACACACACACACACACAATATGCGGACAGACGGACGAAAATGGGGTAACTGTTAAAGCGGGCCTTGGCCGCCCGCCGCTCCGGGCAGGGCGCCAGAGCTCCTCCGGCCTCCGGGCACAGGTGCTACGGCCACTACGCTTCGCCTAGCATGCTTCGCATGCTAGGCTACGCTCCAGGGCATCCGCCCCATGCCCTCCGGCCTCCGGAGCTCTGACTGCCCTGCCCTTCGCGGCAGGCGGCCTGCGGCCGCGCAAAAATATACAGAACATCCTGAGTTATAGTTGATTGAAAAAGATGCTTGTTTTTTAGTGCCCGGCCCTGTACTCAGCTTTCCAAGGGGCCTTTGGCCTTTGGCTTGGCCTTTGGCTTTTGAACAGAGGTGGACAACGCCAAGCTGCTCTGCCAAAGCTCCCGGGTCACCACCTTTGCCAGAAGGAGGCGTCCAACCGCCGGCCAAGGGTCCGTTTTGTCCTGAGAAGAGAGCAGTGAACTGCGGTGTTCGCCTGTTCATGGAGGTGGCCAGAGGGAGACTCAGTGATGCGTCCACCGTCGGCTCGGGGTGGGCCCAGCTCTTCTACACACACATCCAAGGCAACCCCAGCTTCCAAGCTGCCAACCCCTATCGTCTCCCTACTCGGCTGCTCTCACATATTCCTCAACTATCAGAGGCCCCACTTTCTTGGCCACTCCTTTGTCTGAATTTCTCATCCTCCCTGAAGGCAGTGCCGAGCAACTTCTGGCGTCTTTGAGGACAACTATTGCCCACTAAAAATCGCTTCATTTCATTGGAGCCCTTTGCCTCAGGGAATGCCAATATAAGGCCTATGCATCCCAAATGACTCCGGCTGAGGACAATTTTCTTCCACCACCTCAACGCCCCACAATGCTTCTAGTACCGATGCTGAGAGCAGAAATAAAATGGTTGTCCAATGGCAGACGCGTGCCCTTCCTGCCGGAAGCCCAAGCGAAGACCAAGATCGGCGCCTGCTCCGTCCAGGCTTCGCTAGGGCCCAGCTAGCTTCCTGGCCAGATGCATCTCCCCCGTTTAGAACAAGGTGCTTGCGGCCTTCACTTGCCTCGTTGTCGTCTCCTTACAGCCGCCAGTCGCCTCCTTCATTACGATCTGGGAGTCCTTGCTGCCTCTAGGCATGGAACTGTCTTGTGCTTGCTCATCTAAGACGCATGAGATTGATCAAAACATCACCCATTGGTTAAATAAAATTGGATCGTTTTATTACACAGTTACTGAAACATAAGTCGACTAGGTAACAAATGCGTAGCGACATTGCCAGGCTTAAATCTTTTACGCGAGATTTTACATCTAAGAGGGATACATGCTCATTGCTGGACGCTTGCTGGTATATTTTGCGACACAATTTGAAGAAACCAAAAGCAAATAAATTGATTTCTCACTTTCTAGATCAAAAGTAGCTTATGACTGGAACACCAGCTGACTAATCACAGTGTTTGGTAGTGAAAATGCGACCAGCGGTAAAGTGCGGGAAAAAGGGTGAGATGAACTGGGATTCGTGGCTGGAGACGGTGGTGTCCTTTGGAGACCGGGGGGAGGGCGAGAGCTACTCCAAGGTCAAGCCTCAACACCAAGCCCAACTAGTAATGGCCTACTTTCTGCCGTTCTCTTTTCTCGTTTCGAGCCAGTTTCTTTGCATCTGATGAAAAGTGCATGCAAATGCTCCAAAATACTCGTGAAAAAGCGCTGGATCTCATGAAAATTGTACTTGACCTGCCAGCTTGGTCAGCTTGTTCTCATAAGCGACTGATTCACATTTTAAAACAATTTGGAAAATAGCCAGTGAAACAGTGCCCCCTAACTGAGCAGCTGTCTTGCAGCATGACGATGAGACTGGAGTTCAAGACGAGGCAAAGCAAGGGACTGGTCTACTTCTGGGCGATCAAGAAGTTCCAGCAGTTCATCCGCATTCGTTTCCTGGTCTTCGAAATTCGCACACACTCCGCCACCATACTAGACGGCCCTCGCCTCCACGACGACATGTGGCATACGGTTTTCGTCTTCTTTCTTTACCTAGTTTTTGGGCCACATTTCAGTCCTAGATATAGACCTGCTTGGGCTCTATTGACTGGTACTTTACAGAGCCACGAAAACAATTATTTGGGAATCAAAATTTGGAAAGGGAATGAATGCCAAAAGGCTTCCGGCCAAAGAATACCTAACATAGACTATCAAAAAAAAAGCTCATTGTGAGCTTAGCCATGAGTTTACTACGCATGTATTGAACAACTTTGCAAACTAGCGGAATGCTGCATATATCTGAAACATATATCGGCTGCATTATATGGTATGCACAGACGGAAGAGCAAAGTTGATTAAAGCACTATTAGTTGATGCATCTCACTCTTTGAGAACTGAAAATTAAATGCAACCATTCTCCTTCAAAAGATGCGTCATGTAGGTTCCCTCGCGGGCCACTATTTCGGGGTCATCTTGGCCCTTCTGTATTGCCTGGGAGTGCATCCGATTCCAGTAATGCATCGTCACAGGTTGCGGATCCGCTTGTCTCACTCGATCTAGCAGGCTTTCCGTTTCATTTGCGCTGTAATTTATTTATTTTATTATGGATGCGAAAATATCAAGAAAGCAAAAATTGACAAAGCTGGGGCGAAATTTAAATTTTGTTTCATCCAAAAACATTAACACTCAAATCCCATAAAAAAATTGCTAACTCGAAAATTTTCCACGCTTCCGGATATCCGATTGGGTAGTAGAAGCTTTGGCTGGAAACAAAACTTTGTGAAAAATTCAGGGCTTCAGAAACTGAAAATCTTATACGGCATGATTTTCAGCTGAAAGCCGTCCAACTTGGGATATTCATTGGAATATTCAATCATAGCCTTTGGCGAGGCTTTCTCCCCCAGTCGTGAAGCATAGTAAGCCTGGGCTGCGCTGGTCATCAGATCTGGCCCATTTCGGCCCCAAGGGAAACTGCTTCAAAGTCAACTTCCCTCCTCCCGGTTGGTCAAATTGAAGCTGGGACGGTGAATTGGTCGGCGAGGTCCATAGTCGAAAGGCGAGTTTGAGGAAGGGATGCTCCGCTTGGAAGGCAAAGGCGGCTCCGTTTAGACTGTCGCCTTGGTCGCCCACGGAATTCCCCAGCTCGCTCCAGTTGAAAGCCCTGGGTGAGATTGCTGGTTTTGATTTTAGATGGTTGATTGCGATTTTAGTTTGCCCAATCCATTTGTTCAAAGTTTTTAATTGCACAAGTGTTTTTGTAAGTATGGCTATGCAGAGAACCTGAGAACAAAAACGTCCGTGTCCAGATAAACACCGCCATATCGATGAACAAGTAGTATCCTCAAAGCATCGGACATGAGCGTGAAATGCTCTTTGCTTGGACTGCTTCTTTCAGTTTCCCACCTCAAGCTAACAATGGCTAGATCCAGATGGAGTTTTGTGGGAAAATAGCTCAAACATTAACTGCAGAACTATGCATTACTAATCCACTACATTGCAATATTAATCTACTATCATCAGCAATATCAACGAATGAAAACATATCAACGAACCAGTCGCGAAGCTCGCTGGAGAGGAAGAAATGGCTGCTGTTGAAAGGAATGACTTGAATGTTGTCCACGCCCAGCCAAAGCGGGCTTCGCTTTTTTGGCACTGGATCCGACATCACCAAAACCTTACAAAAAACCAAAAACACCTCTCAGTTGACTAGCCACCCTTAGTCTAGAATCTCTTCTTCCAAAGGTGTCCCTACCCTCACCAGGCAGTTTAAATGTGTTTCATTTTTACTAGGGACTCTTATACCTCAAAGCTAAACCAATTAATGCAAATACATCAGTTTTGTCCATCCAGTTACCGCTCCTGCATAGGAATTCCGGGAACTTCTATGACAGACCTTAGCTGCTCTTTTTTTCAAAAATTTCCCATTCAAATTATGTCCACATCAAAATATCTCAGCATCGATGGTAGACCAAATATCCTTAGTCTAGTATATAACTTTTAAAGTACGCCCAGGCCCTCACCTGCCAGTCAGGGTTCAGCAATGCAGCAGAGCGAATGGCACAGGCTCTAAGCAGCGGCATCCGCTCCACTGTGTTGTCGCCGAGAAAGGTGAAGAAGATTTGCTCCCGGCCCCCTTTGTCCGGCAGCGATTTGTCTGCCGCTGAAATGGCAGGAGCAGAAGTGTCTGAGGCAGAGTTGGCAGGATCCTCAGCAGTCCAAACAATGCGGCTGGACAAGTTGCTGGACTGACTGTGCCAGCAGAGCACAGCCAAAAGCAGAATGAAGGCAAGGGTTTGACAAATGGCGATTCTTTTTGGGTTCGCTGGAGTCGTTTTCATATTGCTGCTGCGCAATGATTTGCTGGTCTTGTCGAGCTTTACTATGACTCTAATCCTTCCCCAAGAAGGAAAATGTTGAAGCATATCCTTCTAGCGCATATGTACAAATGGTCTTGCCTGCTCTGCTTTTTTCTTTTGGCCCAGCGATTGAAAAGCAGTTTAGGACAATTTTTAAGTCTCTGCTCTTGCCATCCAAATGATGCCGACGAAACGATGTTCCAGCAACTAAATAAACTTCCAGCAACTAAAAAACGGCCACTTCAAACGAGCTCTAAAGCTGCCGCAATCCGCGACAGGTCCCATGCAATTTTTTGCCGATTTTTCATCTAGACGGTCTCAAAATGCCCCCAAAAATGCTCCAAAACCGCATCTCAATTCCTGCAAAGCACTTCTCTATTCTATGCCTCGGCATTGTGAAAGAAGGGCGCGCAGACTTCCTCCTGTTACCAGGCGTCTGATGTTCCAGCCAGTGAACTTAGTTCTAGGCTCGCCTCCGATTAGCAATTCATTCTCGATTCTCGCCTCCCGCAACTTTACCGCTCACTTTCAAAATTGGCACTTTTTCAGAGGGTTTTTCTCTGTAGTTCTTGTGTTGACGCCTGGTGCTGCTGGTAGTAGCATGACGCCGGGGTCGTTGACGACTTTTGGAACTGCCTGCCCCAGCTTCCTATCGGTCGGTGGGTGCGTAGCAGCCCTCTGAAAAAGGGGTGTTTTTGAAAGTGAGCGGTAAAGTTCTGGGCCTCATTTTTGCCGCCGCGACAGGTCCCAAGCAAAATATTGCCAACTTTTCATCTGGACTGTACCAATATGGCCAAAACTTCTCCAAAACCGCATCTGAATTCCTTCAAAGCTTTCAAAACATGACATAGCCAAAATGCCCTCAAAACACACCAGCACTCAGTGCAGCATGTACGGAGTATCGGTGAAGGCAGCTCTGGAAGGCGGGGAGGGCAGAGGCGTTTTTTGACCCTACATGATTTCGGCAGGAGCGGCTGGCCTCCGTGGAGCAGTGCCCAGGTCCTCCACGCTTCAGGAGTTCCTACCAAGGCTGGCAGGGCTTCCGCCGAGTCGACAGCAGCCTTTTCGAAGGTTGCACTTTACACTCTGCCTGCCTATTTCCAAACCTCTTCTCCAATGCCTTGGGGGGGTAACCAGGTGTCAGCCGATTGTTGATCGTTGAAGTGCGATTCACCCAGGCCCTAAAAGAAAATCGTTGAAATTCTCTCAATATACGGGTTTTGCCATTTAATTATATCTGGTACCATCGGCAAGCCTAAATTGAATTTCTTTTCTCCCTTTTTTACCCTTTCTCCCAAAAATTCGATTATCCCGAGTTCAAAGTCGAAGAAATACATCTACTACTAGTGGAATCAGCTGAGCCACCTATAAATATGCCCATACTTTATAAACGCATCTAAGCATCAAATATTGCTTAGAGTTAAGCCATCCAAAAGCATAAATCTTCTACGAAACATTCCACGGCCAGACTGTCTTGCTCGATTTCCCTTCATCGATTGGAGTGGGCTAATTCTCCGCAAATAATCCTACAATCTCCTTTCAATGGCCTCAAAATTGAGCAATGACGGTGTTTTGCAGTGAAAAATAGGCTACCCTGCAGCAGTATCTAAGATCTTGCTGAAATATGCCTTTTCGGTTTGAGCTGTAGCCCACTCTGAAGTTTGGATCCTGTTTTAGCAAGTGAATGTATAAGTCACTTGAAACACCCATGTGCTGTCAGTAGATCAGGCCCTATTACTTTTAAATTTCCATCGTTTGCTCTAGTTTTTGCTTGATTCTCATTCAATATTACGCAAAATTAAGACATCCAACTTCGTACCTCTTCTACCAAACAGTACAGTTTTTCTCTGTCGCTGCTATTCACTAGCTCATCATCCCAATGCTTCCCCATTCCTCCTCCACTCATCCATCATCCTTCTTCTGTCCACAATCAGACCCAGCTGCTGATTTCAGGAGGAAGCCAAGCAATCGCCTCCTCCCAAGTCCGTCTCCAGCAGCAAGGACAAGGCCAGGTGGACTTTGGATCACTGCCCAAAGTAGGGACGTGGAGGGTTGCGGGAAGGGGAGGCGGAGCTGGTGGGTCACCAACGACCAAGCCCGGGCCTCCTGGCCAACTACGCTGCCAAGGATAACTGCAGTCGCTAGGCTAGGGCTGGCTTGGAGGAGAGGCTGTGGCTACTTGAGCTGTTGATGTTTCAAAGTTTTTACTTACTACGCTTCAAATAGATTTCATATCTGGTACCATCGGCAGGCCAAATGTGGGTCTCTTTTCTCCAAAATTTGCAATTGACTCGAGTAAAAAGTAAGGGAAATACATTTTATACTAGTGGAATCTGCTGCTTGGACAGTTGCATTTTGTTTTTGGCGCGCAGTTCAGTGTCTCTTTCCATGCGCGCCCAAAAACAAAATGCAGATGACGCAGCAGAGTCCACTAGTATAAAATGTATTTCCCTTACTTTTTACTCGAGTCAATTGCAAATTTTGGAGAAAAGAGACCCACATTTGGCCTGCCGATGGTACCAGATATTTCTTCTACTTTTAACTTAGTATAAAATGTATAAATGAACATTTTATAATGTTGGTTATATATTTAGCTAAGATTTTATTAGATAAATAAATTAATAATAAACAAAAAAACTTTAAAAATTTTTTTTGAATTCGGAAATTACAATGCAAATCTATTGGCAAACATAAAAATTTTTGAGAAAGTTTTTAGCTTATGCTCACGAGAATCGATTTTTGACCGCGGAGCGGCCCGAAGGGCCGCGCCGCGGTCTATAGAGGTTACTGAACTTTTGTCCTCATGTGTATGTATATATATATATCTGGAAATGCTGGGAACGGGCGAATTCTCAACGGATTGGGACAAACTTTTTTTTTCCTGAAAGGTAATGCAATTTTAGGAAGATCTGGAGGGGTAGACCTGGTTTCCGAGCATATGAAACATTACTTATTTGGGTAGAAAGGTTTAAACATTGCAATATACAGTTTTTGCGCTGTAGCACCTGTAATCTTGAGAATTGCACAGACAACTTGAGTTTTTTTGTTCACAAGTCGTATATAACGATTCCAAATCTGTGCTTACTTTTGAAAATCATTGAAAAACCACAGACTTACTTTCTTGAGTGACAAACTTTCACGCATGGCAATGTCATCAATAATTAGTAACACCTGAACGGCTAAGAATTGCACTAAAGACTTGAGTTTTTTTGTTCACAAGTCGTATTTAGCGATTCCAAATCTGTGCTTACTTTTAAAAATGGTTGAGAAACCACAGACTTACTTTCTTGAGTGACTAACTTTCATGCACGACAATGTCATCATTAATCAGTAACATCTGAATGGCTAAGAATTGAACAGAGGACTTGAGTTTTTTTGTTCACAAGTCATATATAGCGATTCCAAATATGTGCTTACTTTCAAAAATGGTTGAGAAACCACAGACTTGCTCTTAGCACTGACAAAATTCCATGCATTCATATTGTAAGCGTAGAGGTGGTGCGCTCCGCGGTCACCTATTGCGCTTTGCGCCATATACTTGTTGGGAGAATAGAGCTTTACTTTAGGCTTTCCGATGGTACCACTTGTTTTCTCAACTTTAAACAGACAAAAGTAAAAAAAAGAAGGAGAAGGAAAGAGAAGGATTCGAACCTTCCAGGTTCAGTCATCTGACCAATCGCGTACACCACTAAACCACTGGTGCATATGTCACATTAGCTTAACTTCAGATCATAGGGCGCGACAGCGCCCTAGTTATGAATGGGTGATCGAGTTTTTGGGTGGTCGCGTGTCCCGAGGTTCAGCGCCTTGGATGTTGAATGAAACCATGGACATTTATACACCAATCGAAAGCTTGTAAGGAGATCTCGATGACGAAAATCGTGGAAATTTGATTTTAGCCTTAGAATTTTAGAAATTTTGAAAAAACCTGAAAAAATGTAAAAAAATATGACTTCTCTGTCTTTGAAGTGTTCTAATTTTAGAACAAAAGCGAAATTCAAAAATCCAAGAATTATGTGTTTTAGCAAATTGCTTCAGCTTTTCAGTGGTGCTCTTTTTGTAATAAGTATTATGGAGAAATTTCCCAATCAATTCAAGTTTTTGAGAGCAATTTGGTTGGATTTTGTGCTCTACCCATTTCGCTTATGTTTCAATGAAGCCAAACTGCGCAGTTTTTTAAAACTGATGCATAGGTTAGCTTGTATGCAATAGGTTTGTGAGCTTTATGGGGTCTTAGAGACATCGACCTAGCTATGAATGGTTGGTGGTAGAAAGATAGATCCTATGGCGTCCTAGTTATGAATGGGCAATCAAGTTTTTCGATGGTTGCATGTCACAAGCTACAACTCCATGGATATTGGATGAAACCTATAACATATATTTCAACAAGTCTAAAATGCTACAGCATGATCCGCTTATGAATTGTCAATCATCAAAAAGAACTAGACTAGGTGTGACAAAATCTTGATAAATTTTGAATGATATTATAAACCATTTTGAGTTAAAATGTTAACAGGTTCATCTACGAAATCCACTGATCATTCATAAGCAGGCGGCAATTTGTGGCAGAAACCCCGTCATCTGGATTATTTCAATTTTAGTTTTGTCTTGAGTTTTAGCTTAAAAGATAAGTTATTTTTGAACCTTACTTATTTATAGAACAGTATAAAATGTTGAAAATTCATGTCAAAGTTGAAGCATGATTCAGATTAGAATAAAAATTGATCATGCTGAATATGCCAGCAAAATTTAACTTTACCCTTCTATTTTTGATTTGATTTCAATTTTGTTGGGTTTTCTTGTTACGCCTCATTTAGTAAGTTTAAAATTTCATCATGCCTAAAAATGCAGAAATTTTTTTACCTTATTTCAAAGCATTTACTTACATTTTAACATATTTTTCTTATTTCACAAGTTATATTTTCTTTTTTATCTTTCACTAATTTTTGTCCTCTTTTCTGCCAAAATTGCCGCCTGCTTATGAATGATCAGTGGATTTCGTAGATGAACCTGTTAACATTTTAACTCAAAATGGTTTATAATATTATTCAAAATTTATCAAGATTTTGTCACACCTAGTCTAGTTCTTTTTGATGATTGACAATTCATAAGCGGATCATGCTGTAGCATTTTAGACTTGTTTATCAATAAATAAATACACGATGAAGCCCAGTGACCCGGGGGCAGGGGCGGGGGGAAGAAATGAATACCTACTATCGTCCATTGAATAGATGCGGAGAAGAAGAAGGAGAAGAAGGAGAAGCAGAAGGAGTTCGGACAAATGGTTTTGAGTGATTTTCTAATGATTGCTGTAAGTTTTGGGCGATTTCTCGCGACTCTTGGACAATTCGATGATGCTCTTTCCACTGCAAAAAGAAGCAGAACGATTGGATTCTTCTGTGCGGAGCAGGAGCCTTATCAATTTTAAGATCTAGCAATAACCCTGAAAACGTACACCTGGGTCGAAAAGAGGGGCTTGGCGCTGACACTCCGCTAAGGCTCCGTTCGCACCAGCCCAATTAATCATATGTGTTTTAATGACAGCATTATTTCCCCGATTGAATAGATCACTAACACTTGATCAGAAGAAAAAATGTAAGGGGCCAATCATCGCAATCGCAGCCTTGCCCTGTTGGAAGAGGCTCGTCAGCTAAAAGGACCAGGCCGATGGACATGGCCGCCGCTGTGGACTTTGAGGTCTATTGAGGAGAGTGTTTGCATCGAGACATGAAGAAAATAACCTTCTAAGCCATTCAGTCTGAACCTGCATGAGGTCTCAATTGAAAAGGTGCTCGATGGATTTTTTAGTAGGATTGTGTAGGATCAATCGATAGATTTCCTGGTATAAGCAATGGCAACCAATCAGCCTTATCGCTTGCACAGTCAGCGAGCATATTCACATACCCTAGCCTGAAGCATCAGTCATGCCGGGCTGGAGTTGGCTTGCGGCCATGCCGAGGACACTGCTTCTGGTTGCCAACAGCATGGACAACCGCTTCCAGACACTCCGGAGTCAGCTCAAGCCCGTTGCTGAGCTTTGCTTTATCCGCCTAACCTTTGGCCTGAAAACATGTGTTGGTGAAAACAGGAGGCGGTCGGTTGGCTGGCTTCTTTGGTCAGAGGACAAGAAATGCTGGAGAAATAAGCTTGTGAAAGAAGTCCTCTGTTGGCCTCTTTGGTGGATGTGCGAAAGAAGTCCATAAATCATGGCATACCTGATATATCCAGCAAATCAGAACTTATCCAAACAGAGCCATTACTTATAGGCAGTTGAAACATGCAAGCACTGAGTAGCAGCCCATACTGTGTGTGCAGGTTGCGGTGGAAGCGGGCTCTATCTACGAGCTGACCCGGTTTAGTCTGGCAGAGCGTTTCACAGCCTACTCGCTACTGCTCCTAAAACCGGTGCTGAGAGCAGAAATAAAATGGTTGCCCAATGGCAGACGCGTGCCCCTGCTGCCAGAAGCCCACGCGAAGACCAAGATCGGCGCCTGCTCCGTCAAGGCCTCGCCAGGGCCCAGTCAGTTTCCTGGCCAAATGCCTCTCCCCCGCTTGCTCCATTCTGGGCGCTGGCACCAGTGAGGATTATAATACACCTCCATGCTGGCACCCCTCGCTTGCCTCAATGCCGCCTTCTTTGCAGTCCCTGTGGAAAAGCCACGCCAGGCAGACACCAGTCGTCCCCTCCTTCGTTACAATCTGGCAGTCCTTGCCGCAGGCGAACAAGGTAGGCACTGGAACTGAGCCTTAAAAGAATAATTGAGAATGACCACGCCATCTACTATTGATTAAGCAAAAATGGACAGTTTTTTTATAGACTTACTGAAACATAAAACGACCAGGTATCAAATGCCCACCCACATCGCCAGGCTCAAAGCTTTCAGACGAGCTTTTGCATCTAAGAGGGATACAAGCTCATTTCTGAACGCTTAATGGCATATTTGAAAGTCACCGATCGACTTTTCACTTGCTAGGTCAAAAGTGGTAAGTGGCTGAAACATCAGTTGGCAGGTGGCTGAAACTGTTCGCAGAGAAAAAGCGACCAGCAGTAGGGTACTGGAAAAAGGGTGAGGCGAACTGGGCTGCCACGGCTGGAGATGGCGCTGTGCTTGCGTGGATTGAGAGGAGGGTGAGGGCTGCTCCGAGGTCAGCCTCAGGCCTCTGGGACCAATCTACACCAAACGCGGCAATTAATTGCCTATTTTCTGGCACTTTTCGTTTTGAGCCAGTTTATAGGCTTTCTTAGACCAGTGCAACCTTGACCACCGGGCACTCGCCTTCTTAGGATAACAGTCTGGATTGCACAAAGATAGCTTAAAAAATAGCACTGGAGCTAGGAATCCGTTATCACTGCAGCTGTAGAAGGGACATTGACTTTGCGGGCAACGTCAATGTTTTCTTTTCCTCCCAATTTCTCTTTCTTAGTTTCATACTAAGGCTTAGTTTTCGATTTAGGACAACATCCTGATCTGATTCCCAGACATTACTAGAACGCTAATTAGTTGTTGTTACTGTAGAACCAGCGACAGAATTAGTTGTTGAGATCAGGCTGAATAGACCTTTGAAATGTAGAAACATCAGCATGAGCGCTGCCTGTAGGTTTTGACAATTTCACATCTAATGACGTATTTGCAGAAGCAGACCAGCAGATGTTCCTAACTGCGGATTTGGAGGGACGTCTTGCGAGCTCTTTCAAGAGGCTGCCAGCGAGCTCCTTCTTGATGTTCATCTGATTGATGGGAATACCGTGTGCCTCCTTCGCTACCACCTGTCTGCTCTTGGCTATCCAGGTGAATTTTGGGCGTCGCTGTAAGCATTGTTTTCTCCCAATATTCGACTGACCCGAGTGTAAAGCCAATGAAATTGCCCTACTACTAGTGGAATCTGCTTTGTCACCAGAATTTGGTTTTAGCTCACCTTTCACGAGGAACACTCAGGTCAGCCGAATTTTGGGAGAAAAGAATCTTACTTTCGGCTGGCCGGTGGGAATGGTCCAGCTATGACCAACCCCTGTGCTGTCTTGCTATATATTGCTGGCCCTATGACTGCTGAAACAGTTGCAAGTTTTGCAAAAGCACTTTGTTCAAGCTAGTTAAGGATTTGTTGAGTCAGGTGTCAAAATGCAATTTCCCTTTTCCGTATCAGCTCCAGCCAACAATTCTGGATGAAGCGCAGTGTCACTCAAAATAGGGCATATTTCGCTGGGAAGTGGTAGGAAATATTCTGTAGCTGGATGAGGTACAGCGAAAACAAAAGCAGTTGAAGTTAATCACTTTTTGCCCAATTTCTGGTAACCTTCAAATGTTCCACGATTAATTTAGGAGCTAATGGGTGTTTCCTAAAATAGAAGGAAAAATGCATTTGTCAATATTGCAATAAATCGTCAAAACAACTCACAGGGGTTACAGGCGGCCCCGAGGAATATATTGGTGAAGCCCAGCATGCACAAACCGCAGAAGGGCGCCAGAGCTCGGCTTATTGCTTCTCGTTTAGCACGCACGTTTTCAGCATTCGTTTTTCCGTGATCAGTTTCAGTCATCTGCTCATCAAAAGTTTTTTTCTAATTTACCATTTTTGGTAAAAATATAAAGGAAACTTCTGTGGCACAGATCAAGAGGAGAGCAAAAAGTATTACAACTTTCATTTTCTGTAAAATAGTTTGAGCCTTTCTCACTGTGAACAGAACAGACAATTGCTGAGCTTTTACCCTAGCGTGAGAGGCAAGTGTTGTGATGCTAAGCTTCAAATATCGTTCATAGTTTCTCTCTTTAAATATTCTTTAGGATTCATGTTTGGAACAACTTCGTTTATTTTTTGCTCATTTGAAGATCGCCGTTTTTTAAGCAGCAAATGACAGCAGTGGGATGTAAAACTGCGCTGAACCAAGAGTAGCGGGCATGTTTCAAAGAGGCTCTTGCTACTATTTGCCCATTTTCCACAATAATGACAAAAAACAAATGTCTAATTTGGTTGTTTAATTTGGTTGATTAAACGAGCCACCAATCCGCATTCCGCCTTCCAGTTCAGGCAAATGGGTATCCAAAAAGACATCAAAAAGTGAATTCATTCGATCAATAACAACCTATTCAAAATAGCTCAAAAGAGCACAACTCTAAAGCTGGAACGTTTGGGTATCCTGAGCAGCCTCGAGGGGATAAATGCAGACGAAATAGACGGCCATCAAAAGAATGCCGAACAGCCAACAGCTGAACGCGGTCAAGCAGAGCTGGAGTTTGTAGGGGAAGACGAAGTGAGCAGTGCCGGTGAGGCAGACCATGAGACCAATTAGCTCCAAGGCCTCCCAACCGTAGCGTGGCAGGGCCCAGGAGCGGAGGCTCTTGGCTCGCTCCAGCTCTGACGGCGCAAACACCTCAAAAAGGCATCTGCTAGAGTCGGGAGGAAACAGAGGAGTATAAAGTAAAAGAAGAAACCAAAAATTGGGCGAAGATTCGATAAGCGAAAATTTTTCGTTAATATTAGCCATAAGCTTCAATTTCAAGCTATTGCACGAAGCCGATTGAGATCTGCTTGCTAGAAAACATTACTCAATTCAACTTAGATCTGATTATTTCTATTTTTAATAACTTTTCATAAAAATGGCTCTAAAACTTTTAATGGTCTTCAAAAACGACAAGCAAAAACTGGTTTTAAAACTTGGCGGCCTAGAAATGAACCTCGATCCAGCTGCGAGCAGCCATGAAGGCCACAAATGCGCTGGCGTCCAGGAGAGGCGGGACTTTCAGCCCCCTTCGACGACGCGGCGGCGGCTCAGTGACCAGCTTCAGCGTCAGAGCCCCCGCGAAGTGCACCAGAAGTGGAACAAACACCAGCCAGCTGAAGAGGACGGCAAAATTGGCTACTGCTTAGAATAAGTGTTTTTGGATCCGATCGGAATATCTGGGATATTACTTCCTCCCAAAAAAGAATAGAGGCTGTCTTCACCAGAAACGTCATTTTGCTGACGTTTGAAAAAAAACTGGCCATGTCATTGGCAAGTTGCTGATTTTGGGAAATAAAACCCTGTTGATGGGTAAATGAAGATCTAGAAAGTGGATTCGCAACCGGAATGTGTAGGCGAAGAAGCAGAGGAGGCAAAGCTTGCCGCCAATGGTGAAAAAGCGCCAGAAGAACACGAACATCGTTCCAGTCAGGTTCAGCCACCAGGGCTTGTCTGGCCTGTCCATTAACTGTCCCTCAAAACGGGATTTGGGGGTGGCCTAAAAGGCTAACGCCAGCTTCAGGAAGCCACGATCCATCGTCGTCATGGCTGTAGCGATTGAGACGATGGAGCTGAGACTGGAGTAGATTTGCATCGTCACTGACAACCAACAAAAGGTAAAAATTAGATCTCGATTAACCCAGGTCACAAACTTTCTCCTGAGTCATCGGAACAGGTTAATTTCTATGAAGATCTTTTCTTAAACCTAGGACTACCATTATAAAAGATTTTTGGGTCGGGGTGAAGGGAACGAAAGGTTTGATTCAAATTTAGTCGCTTGCAAAATTTAGTTGATTGCAATGATTGTTCGAAGCAGGCACCAAATGTCCAGTTCCAGGGCGCTGTGGCCTGCACAAATCGCTGAAGCTCGGCCAGGAAGAAGAATCCTTGGACCAGTCCTTGCGGTGCGGACTCCAAAAAGGCCTCGTAGAGACTCAGGACGCAGAGGTAGCGGTAGTCTTTGCGGAACTTTTCCTGCAACCAATTCATGGCCTCCAGATTTGGCAAGTTTTTTTGAATATTCCAGCCAACCGACTCCAAATGCAACTGGCGTCGAATCTCAGCCAACTGAGGCTGGTCTCGATCCTCCAGCTCGAGGGAGCGGGCAACTAGGGCGCGTTTGCGGAAGGCAAAGGCCAGTGAGATCTTCTCCACGTAGTCCAGCACTGGGGCAAGAAGGAAGAGGGCAGAGCCTACTCTGCAAAAATTTTGATTTTGCAATTTGCGATAAACTTTTGCCACTAACTTTTTGTCACAACAAAATTTGTTCTTTAGTGATAAAGTTTAGCAGACATAATTTATGGGCTGGTTGGCAGGGGAAGACCTAGGATGAGAGCTTTGCCTCGCAGACGACTTCGTAACAGCCAACGACGCAGGCACATGAGGTTGAGCACTGCAAATGGGGACCAAATTTTGATGGAGCCTTTCAAAGAACAAAATAACAGCTTTTCTGATAAGCCCAAAATATTTCACAAAAAAAGTGGCAGCAATGTTTTGCATCTCGGTTTTGAATGCTGCATGCTCTCTTATATTCTTATCAAATTTTGATATAAAACTAATGAAGATTTCAAAATTTGCATAAAGCCAAGCAAAATGAGCTTTTCTTGGAATATTCAGAATAAATTGCAACCAATGAGGGAGACGAGAAAAACGCCCAGCAGAAGCGGCCAGGCCCAATCTATTCCACTGTCGTAGTGATGCAGGATAATGTAGGAGTCAGAGCCCAGATCCACCACTGTCAATATCAGTCCTGCGTAGACAAGGAACTGCAACACCTACCTCATCACCCAATGTCAATTCCAGCTAAATGCCCTCACGTAAAGGATTTCCGGCACCGTAGGGACATTGTCGGGCAGTGGATAGGGCAGCAGGCCCTTGGCCGCTTCCGTGTTGGGCGTGAAGGGTGTATAGGGCTGGCCATCTTGCCAGTCGCCCATAGCAGAGTTGGGCACTGCCATTGGGGTTGGGCCAATAGAGCCTCTCTCTCAGCTGATTCTAATCGCTCCTCGTTTGCCTTTTCATAGCCTGGGGGATTTGAAGCAGTCGAAAAAGTGTTCGATAGGGTTTGTTAGAGAAACAAAAGATTAAACTCCGGAAGGAAGTGGCGGGGTGAGTAGGTGGGCATACGTATCGGGAGGTTCGGGCGGATTCGTGAGGTGCGTATATTTCTAGGCATCCTGCCAAACGTATACACACCTGGCAACCGACTCGCTTTCCTGTTTACATATTACCTACTCTTGCCGTCTGGGCGCACAAGTGAGGAATTTAGGGCCATAGGTTTTCACTACCATTGTGTTACCCATACGCAAAAGGTACAAATGCAAAAAAAATTGTTTTTCCAATGCTCTATGTTTACCATACAATTCTATCTTTTCAGGTCTCAAACAACACTAAAACTTGCTCAATGCTAAAACAATTACATAAAACCTATTTCATAAATTGAATAAAACTGAATTAATTTAAGCAGAAGAAAAATATCTGGGCTTCGAAAAGATTGAAATGGGAATGCCTTTGTATTGAAAAGATACATACTGTGCTGCATTTCTCAGCATTGTGCTGCCAGCCTGCCAGCGGATTAAGGCATTCTCTTCTGGCAAAAGCTATCTATGCTGTCGCTGTTGTCGTTGCATTTCTGTCTTGGGAAAAATCTTACGTAAATATACGATTCCTCTAAAGCAGAAAATCTCAATAACGTTCTTTCATCTATTTTTTCCCAATAAAAGAGTGTGATTATTCAAAAAACACAAGAGACTTTTTCTATTTTTTCGGTATTAAGTTAAAAAAACGCTGCACATCCTTGACAGTGTTTTATGGCAATAAACTAAAAGGTGTATGGATTATATTTTGTTCATGCAGGGTATATTGGAATCAGCCACGACCCCTTGAAGGATCCGTTGGGGTAACGGGACGAGGAACGGTAACGGGTGGTCGTGCAGCACGTGGAGAGCAACGCCCAGGTCGACCTCTATTCACTACGTTGCAATACGGCTGCCGGCGTCTCAACTATCATCACTCTGCACTGGACTCCAAATTAGTGGCTTTACTGCCAGGATTTATTCTCCGTTAAACTCTACTACTTTCAATTGTTTTCTTTCTATCCCTATCGAGATGTTGTCCCAACAAGCTGCTTTGAGATAGCCCGAAATAGTAGCCATGTTTAAAAATTGTTAAAGGCACAGTGCCAAAAAATGCAGTGTATCCCAACTCAGCTTTCTAGTGCTTGTTTGATAAATGGTGGCTTAACTAAGGGGCAAGGCATACCCGTTTGTGTCAATGGTTGTCTGACTCATAGATAGAAACCTTCAAATTTGTCAATTTTAATCGTTAAGAAATTGCTAAAAATCAATCAAAGCAAAAGCAAAAATCATTGTCCATAAATCTGATTAGTGAAACATCGAATAGCTGGGTATGAGCTCGTCAGCTCTTTGCATAAATAGGGCTCATTATCCAGTTTCAGAGCTGGCCGAAATCCGGTCTAGAGGCTATCGTGAGTACTGGGGATATTTCCAAAGCAATAACTGAACCAGCATACAATTTTTCGCTATCATAAGATAATTGTTTTGACTAAGTTTAGGCTCTTTAACCAATCAAACCTTATGTCTCGATTAGGCTTATTAAATAATTGAATTAAAACATCAGCTTTCTGAGTAAGTCGAAATGTAGGGAGTAGTCACATTTTGGGCTGCGCGGAACACAGCGGATCGATTTTGATTGATTTTTTTGGCTAAACGTATGCCTTTTGGCTATATCCAGCCACTATTAATGGGAAAAAATGGGAGAAGGCTTCCTGATTTTTTAATGAATTTTTTTACATTGTCCCTATGCTACAACATGTAAAGTTTGAGATTTTTTTTCTCAAAAATTTTGGTCAAAATTCAGAAAACTAAATACCCTTGCCCCGCAAACTTTGTGCCCTGTACCCACGAAAAAAATATGAGCTTGATCCGAGAAGGTGCATTTTTTGGCATTGTGCCTTTAAAACCCCAACAAATATATGTCCAGCTTTTCACAAACCCCATATCCTCCGGCCTCCGAAGAACAGACAGACCTGCCAAAAGGAGATGAACTTACGGACATTCTGTATTTCGGCGGCAAGGTTGAACTCTCGGCGGCACTCTCCTTGAATCGGCGAAAAATGCGAGGCCAACCAGGAGAAAGGCTAGCGTGAGCAAACTGTTCATTCTTTTAGCTTACAACTTCTGTGATATTTTGCTTAGCCAGGTTAGTTTTGATTTTTAATACGGCAGACGGTTTTTTTGCTCATTGTGGAAATGAGAAGCGCCTTTTCTGAAATCGTTTTTGTGGGTAGAACAAGCTTTTTTTAAAATAATTGTCAATTTTTGATATTGAGCAATTTTTGATGCTGTGCAAGTTTTGATATTGAGCAATTTATTATATTGAGTGTTATAATGTATTATTATGAGTACTTTTTCAGAGTGGAACCTCGGCATCACTACGAATTTTTGCCTGAGAAAAACCTTGCCATGTGTCACTAGATAGACCGAAGCATTCTACAAAGCCCTGGCGAATTCGCAATTCGTCTCTGGTTGCATCAATTAGCACAATCATCCCCAGGCTAGAAAAATATTTCGCATTAGGTTTAGGCGAAACAAAAATATTAGTCCGTCAGCTAACCTGCATTGAAGGCGAATTTTCAGATGTTTTACCCCATCGCTTCTTTTCGTATAACCGTTGCCACAAGAGGTACAGACGAATGGGCGCAGTTTCAGGCAGGCTATGATGTGCGTCACGATATTTGACGAACTACTGCATAGGTATCTCAGAGAAATTAGATGAGCAAAAAAAGCGTGTACTTGGCACAGACGCGAATGGCTTTGCTGCAGCGAAGACAGGCTTCCGTTTCCTCAAATTCTCTGCGTACTGGTTGTCCAGTGTTTGATGAAGGCCTTTGAGGCACGACTTTCTCTTCTTCTCCATGCCCTTCATCTGTGGCGCGGGTTTTCTGGGCTGCTTTAGGTGTGCAAGGTGAAGACAGCGGAGTGTAACAGGTGTTTAGTACGGAAAAGATCAACTCAGTGGAGACTGCAAGTTGCAGGGTGCTATGCTGGAGCAGAATAGAGTGCAGAGTAGCTTCAGACGCTGAGAGAGCGATGAATTGGCAGTCGCCACACTGCCATCTTGGTGCTGAGACGAAGCTGCCAATGTGATGCTTGAAGCAGTGCAGGATGTGAGTCGACGTTCCTAGGGATTCATTGCAAGTCAAACACATCATTTTCTAGTGTAGTTGCTTATGTTGATGTGAATTTTCCTTAATCTTGGGGTGCCATCAATAATCAGTAGTTACACATCTTAGTGCTGGGACTGTCCACTGGGTAATCTTAGATGGAAAATGAGCAAAATTTATCAAAAAGCAGTTCTCTGATGTAATTCTGTCGCTTAATCTTGGCAACAATCTTTTATTGGGCTTTTTAGGAATTTATCGAGCTGTTGAAGAATTGTGTGCCTGTCTTTGGAGACAGGTGTGCTTGCGTTGCGTTTTCACCCATAGAGCAGACATGTTTTTGCTCATGAAAGGCGCCTTTCCCTATTTGTGTGGGTAAATTTCGTAATAAAAAGCTTAAACAAATATTTTAAGAGGCGGTTTGCGAGAGGATTCAGATGGGGTATTCCACTTAGCAACAAGGTGTTCTCGGCTGTTGCCAAGATGCGCGGCCTCACCTCAAGACACCACCTAGATGAAAATTCATGGCAAAATTCAACCGATCTCAATGAAAAACCATGAATTATACATGTTCAAATTTTTGAAACATCAAGATTTTTGGTTTTTGACCATAAATAGAGCAATACTAAAAATTTCAAATATTTCTCTCACCAGCTTCAAGACATTACTATTTCGGACGTACATTCCACAAATCAGCTAATTTCATTGAAAAACCATAGACATGTGCATGTTCAAATTTTCGAAACATCAAGATTTTGGGTTTTGACAATAAATCGATAAATAACAAATATTTCAAAAATTCCTTTTGCCAGCTTCAAGATATTACTTTGCCGGAAGTACCTGCAAAAATTCAGCAAATTTCATTGAAAAACCAGTGATTTATGATTTTTTGTATTTTGAAACATCAAAAAATTGAGTTTTGGGCGAAATTCAAAAAATTACGCCAAGCGCCAAAAATGGTCCCGAGGCACCGCCTAGACGGACCTTCATGCAAAAAATCAGCCAATTTCGTTGAAAAACCGAGGAGTACGGGCCTCGGACACACACATATATATATGCGGAAAGACGGACGCAAAAATGAGGTAACTGGTTAAGCTGGCCTTGGCCGCCCGCCGCTTCGGGCAGGGCGCCAGAGCTCCTCCGGCCTCCGGGCACGGGTGCTACGGCCCCTACACTTCGCCTAGCATGCTTCGCATGCTAGGCTACGCTCCGGGGCCTCCGCACCCATGCCCTCCGGCCTACGGAGCTCTGACTGCCCTGCCCTCCGCGGCAGGCGGCCTTCGGCCGCGCAAAAATAGAAGGTTCGAGTTGGGAATCGTGATTAGGCCATTATTTTGATCCATTTAGTTGTGATCTCAGCCCAACAAACCCTTGCCCAAAATATGGCTTAATTGCTGAGAAATGGCCATTTATCTAACCTCTGGATTACTTTTTTGACCTCTGGATGACCTAAAAATAGTTTTTTGGCCAATTTCAACCAAGATTTTTTGACCAACCCCAGACTATTATATATCAATCAAACCGCAAAACTATAACACATTTCATGGTGATAAGTTATATATACCAAAATGACGGCAAGAATGTGAATAAAAAGATAGGCTAGGTCTTAGCCTTTAATTTTTTGGTCATTTTTAGAAATCAGTTTTTTGTGCCAAAAATTGCAAAATGCGAAAATCGGTTTTTTGAAAAATCAATTAAAAAAAATTTCTTTTGAAAAAAATCATTGTCACCATGAAATTTGTTATAGTTTTGCAGTTTGATTGATATATAATGGTCTGGGGTTGTTCAAAAAATCTTGGTTGAAATTGGCCAAAAATCGATTTTTATGTCATCCAGAGGTCAACCAAGTAGGTGTTAGAAAAATGGCCATTTCTCAGCAATTAAGCCATATTTTGGACCAGATTTGTTGGGCTGAGATCACAACTAAATGGATCAAAACCATGGCCTAATCACGATTCCTAACTCGAACCTTCGATTTTTGCTAAGTGGAATACGCAATCCTCTCGCAAACTCCCTCTTAATCAATTTATTTAGAATGGAACGTCCGCGTCAGAACGAACCTTTGCTCGAGAAAAACCTTGCCATGTATCACAACATAAACCGAAGCATTCCCCAAAGCCCTGGCGAATTCGCAGTTCGTCTCTGGCCTGATCAGTGAGCACAATCTCACCATTGCTTCAAAGAAACTTCGTAATAATACCAAAAAATCAATACCCATCAGCTAACCTGCATTGAGGACGAATTTTCTGATGCTTTATTCCATCGCCTCTTTTTGTGTGGCTGATGTCACAAGCAGTGCAGACGAATGGGCGCAATTTGAGGCAGGCAATGATGTGTGTTACCAGGTTCGTATAGCTACTGCATTATTTCCATGAAGAAAATGAATGACGGAGAAAAAGGATTTACCCTTTATGGACGCGGATGATTTTGCTGCAGCGATGACACGTTTCTGTTTCGTCGAATTTTTGGCGTAAAGGCGGGCTTGTTTTATTTTTTGGTGACTCGAGCGCAATTTTGTCTTCAATTTCTTTCCCTTCTTCTGTGATGTTGGTCATCCAAGCTGAGACGCTGGTTGTAGGCAGCTGATTAGAAGAAGAATTCAGGGCGCAAAGGAGCGATTCCGTTGAAAAGGCTATCCGAAGACGGGTGTGCTGGAGCAGAATAGAGTGCAGAGTTGCTTCAGACGCTGAGAGAGCGATGAATTGGCAGTCGCTACACTGCCACCTTGGTGCTGAGACGAAGCTGCCAATGTGATGCTGGAAGCAGTGGAGGATGTGGGTAGACGTTCCTCGAGATTCATTGCAGGTCAAACAAATCATTTGATTTTTGAGTTGCTTATATCAATGTGATTTGAATTTGTTTCGCTCAAATCTATCTTGGGGTACGATCAATTAATAAGTAGTTACACATCTTTGGGCCAGAACTATCAACTGAGTTGTCTAAGATTAACAAGGTATTATTGGCTGTTGCCAAGATGCGCGGCCTTTTACTAAGTAATAAGCTCATGCTTCGTTGCTAAATTTTCCAAATGCTATGCCTTCTAATCCAATGATACGGATGACCATAATAAGCAGTGAATTTATGGTTGTTCAAATTTTTTTTCAAAATTTATGATTGTTCAAATTTTTGAAACATCAAGATTTAAGGTTTTTGGCCATACATCGACATATGATAAATATTCTTCAAAAATCCCTTTTAACAGCTTCAAGGTACCGCCTCAACAAACGTACCTGCCAAAATTGAGCTGATTTTATTGAAAAACCAGCGATTAATGGATGTTCAAATTTTTGAAACATCAATATTTTGGATTTTTGCCCATAAATCAATAAATAATCAATTTTCTTAAAATTCTTTTTCTCAACTTCAAGATGTCATCATGACAGACGTACAAGCCAAAATTCAACTGATTTCATTGAAAAACACTGTATTTATGGATGTTTGAATTTTTGAAACATCAAGATTTTAGGTTTTTGTTCATAAATCGGGAAATAATAAAAATTTTCAAAATTCCTTAATGCAGGTTCAAGATATCACCACGACAGGGGTATATGCCAAAACTCAACTGATTTTATTGAAAAACCATGGTTTTATGCATGTTCAAATTTTTGAAACATCAAGATTTTGGTTTTTTGACTATAAATCAAGAAATAGTAAATATTTCAAAAATTCCTTTTGCCAGCTTCGAAATGTAACTTAGACGGACGTATCTGCCAAAAATCAGCTAATTCCATAGAAAAACCAGTGATTTAGGATTTTTCGTATTTTGAAACATCAAAAAATTGAGTTTTGGGCGAAAATCAAAAAATTACGCCAAGCACCAAAATGGTCCCAAGGCACCGCCTAGGCGGACCTTCATGCAAAAAATCAGCCAATTTGGTTGAAAAACCGCGGAGTAAGGGCATGGCACACACACACACATATATATATATATATATATATATATATATATATATATATATATATATATATATATATATATATATATATAGCGGACAGACGGACGCAAAAATGGGGTAACTGCTTAAGCTGGCCTTGGCCGCCCGCCGCTTCGGGCAGGGCGCCGAGAGCTCCTCCGGCCTCCGGGCACGGGTGCTACGGCCCCTACGCTTCACCTAGCATGCTTCGCATGCTTGGCTACGCTCCGGGGCCTCCGCACCCATGCCCTCCGGCCTCCGGAGCTCTGACTGCCCTGCCCTCCGCGGCAGGAGGCCTTCGGCCGCGCAAAAATGAAAATTTACCAAAATCAGTTATATGACGTAATTCTATCTATTGATCTTGCAACAGTTTTTTGACCCTTTTTTTGAATTTACAAAGCTTATTGCTTTGCTTTATATTGCTTTGCGTTTTCACCCATAATGCAGACATTTTTTGCTCATTGGGCTTGCGCGAGCGGAGCGCTAGCGGAGCGGTAGCGCCAAGCCCCTCTTATCGAGCAAAACAACCAATTGCAGCTTTCCCAAAGTTTGGCAGCCTGTAGCTCATCACACAGACACCGAAGAGCGCTGCAAATAGACTCAATCGACGCGCCGTGGTCAAATTGTGGGGGGTCCTCTTTGGAAACATTTTTCTAAGTGCTTTATTTCAAGAGTTATTCTTAAAAAACTGTTTCAAAAAAGATGTCCGGTGTCCGGGCGCACACCAACCGTCCGTCCGTCCGTCCGTCCGACCGTCCGTCCAGCAAGTGTTGCAGACACTTGGGCAACCTCTGGAACTTAGATCTCAACGGTTCTAGGGTAAATCGATACCGCTGAGTGTCATGGCACCTCTAGTTTTTGCATTTTCCGCGTTTTTTTGGTCGAAACATCAACTTTTTGGGTAGAACTCCATTTTTCTCATGTTTTTCTGATGTTTCTAATTTTTTTTCTAAAGTTTTATAGTGTAATTGGCCAAAAAAGGCACCATATAGGTATTTTTGGACGTAGAACATGATTCTGGTACCCGATTGCTTCTTCCTGGTCTCCATGGGCTGGGACCAGGCCGTGGTGAACAGGCAGGTCATCATCAACTTCATCTCGAGGCATTTTATAAGGTTTTTGGCCTTAATAAGGCAGCATATAGGTATTTTGGGATGTAGATTACGATTCTGGTACCCGTTTACTTCTACCAAGTCTCCATGGGCTGGCACCAGGCCGTGGTGAACAAGCAGGTCATCATCAACTTCATCTTGAGTCATTTTACAGGGTTTTTTGGCATTAAAAAGGCAACATATAGGTATTTTTGGACGTACATTACGATTCTGGCACCCGTTTGCTTCCACTTGGTCTCCATGGGCTGGCACCAGACCGTGGTGAACAAGCAGGTCATCATCAACTTCATCTTGAGGCATTTTACTGAGTTTTTTGGCCTTAAAATCAACATATAGGTATTTTTGGACGTAGATTACGTTTCTGGCACCCGTTTGCTTCTACCAAGCCTCCGTGGTGAACAAGCAGGTCATCACCAACTTCGCCTTGAGGCATTCTAAAGGGTTTTTGTGCCTACAAATAGCATCTAAAGGTATTTTTGGACGTAGCTTATGATTCTGGCACCCGTTTGCTTCTACCTGATCTACATGGTTTTCCATCAGGCCGTGGTGAACAAGCAGATACGTCCTCTTCAGCGCCATGCACATGGGCCTTGCCCCTGTATGAAGTGGATGAAATTATTATATAGTGGTTTATACTAACCCAAAAAGTATCTCTTATCTATAAATTACCTGCAATTGAAGTGGGGGAAATATTTATTCGGCTGTATTTGAATTCTACTTGCAACTGAAGTGGATGAAATTTTTTCTTAGCAAAGATAAGTTTTTTTACCTTAGATTGTGAATTTGTGCACTGTAAAAATTATCGTCAGTCCAATGTAACAATGGATTAATTAATGATAAGAGAGCACCCTATTTTAATGGCAAAATGATTTGGTCAAAATTTAGTTGGCTCCCAAATTTTGTTATTCAATAAACCCATTAGTTGAAATGTAATTTTTGTTTATTTCTTGAAAACTTTCATATATAAATCGAATATGACCAAGGCAAATTTTAATCAATTGTAAATTATCGCAATGAAGACTTGTAGCAGTATCAGTTAAAAAAATTTTTGCAATGCATATTTTTTATAAATATTTCTACATTTTACTTAGTATTTTGATCAGGTGCTCTCTTATCATTAATTAATCCATTGTTCCATTGGACTGACGATAATTTTTACAGTGCACAAATTCACAATCTAAGGTAAAAAAACTTATCTTTGCTAAGAAAAAATTTCATCCACTTCAGTTGCAAGTAGAATTCAAATACAGCCGAATAAATATTTCCCCCACTTCAATTGCAGGTAATTTATAGATAAGAGATACTTTTTGGGTTAGTATAACCCACTATATAATAATTGTAGATATCTCGCCTTTATTGACATAACAAGTTCAGACAAATATTTTGAGCAATTTTTTTCGAATGGAATGTCCGCGTCAGTACTTATTTATGCTCGAGAAAAAACCTTTCCATGAATCACTAGATAAACCGAAGCATTCCTCAAAACCCTGGCGAATTTGCAGTTCGTCTCTGGCTGGATCTGCTAGCATAATATTACCCATGCTTCAAAGGAATTTCGCATTGTAAGCAAAAATCTAAATTCTCCATCAGCTAACCTGCATTGAGGATGAATTTTCTGATGCTTAATTCCATCTTTCGGAGACGACTGACTTTATTACCTCGACGCTCACCGTTACACATAGACAACGCGTGGAGCGCACATATATGTGTACTATTCGACGCGTCAGATCTCCGGGGGGAGACAGGAGCGGAGCCCAATGGAATAGCAGAAGGCGAAGCGAATCGTCCGAAATAATGCATAGGCGGCATACGTCATCGACCTAGCACCACATGAAATACAAAAGAGCAAGGCACAGCTCATCAAGAACTTGCTCGCGCCCATCACAGCTCCCATCATCTCAGACTCTGATTGTACAGTGAGTAAAGGGTAAAGCGAGGGTAGCCTAGTGACGTATCTGAGGCTAAAATGCAGTAGAGCAAAGAATAGGCTAGCAACTGGCAAATCAAACCGACAAAAGATATGCTGACTATTGCTATACCCGAAGGGTCCTCCGGGGGGGGTAAAAAGAGGCTGAAGCGAGGGAGGAAAGCCGGCCAAGCCTGAGGGCAAGTTTCCACGGACCCTCGAAAGAGCCTCCCCCGAAGGGGCCACCAGCAACGTGCAAAGCTGGGCGTTCTCCGGCCTCCCCCTCCTCACCGCCGCCACAAACAACAAAGAAAAGGGCAGAGGGTAGGTAAAGGGGAGGGAGAACAGAAGAAAGAGAAGCAGTCTAGCTGGCGCCGAGCGTCCAGCTGCTGGAATCAAAGCAGAAAAGGAAGGCGGAGAAGGTGGCAGTCCCGCAGACCACCACGCCGCCCGTCGCCTGCCGCCTATCGCCTCCCGCCTCCTCGCGAAGGCTGCAGAGGCAAGGCAGAGACGAAAGAGAGAAAGAAAAGAAGGGGGTTGGGGGACCGTAGGAAGAGGCAGGTAGGAGGTCAGAGAACCTCCCACACTGCCAGCAACGCATCCGACGAGGAGGGCGATGCCGCCGCAGATGGCGAAGACGAACTCCCCGAGCCCGGCCACGCAGTCCCCTCGCCAGAAGAGGCAGGCGATGTTGCCCATCGTCAGACAGCCCGCCGCCGCGGGCCTGGAGTAGACGAAGGCCACGAAAAGTAGGAAAAGAAAAAGGGCCACCGCAAGAAGAGGCAGGTAGGAGGTTTGTGAGACCTCCCACACTGCCGGACGCGCTGGCGGCGATGGCGAAGAGCTAGTTGAGGACGTCGACGAGGGAGTCGGCGCCATCGGAGTCCCCGTCGCCCTCCACGTCCACCTCGAAGGTGTCCTCCAGCCGACGACCCATCCCCGCCGCTGCTGGCCCTGGCAATTGCCCCAGAGCCGCCGTTGCGTCAGCCAAAGGAGCAGGGGCACCTAAAGGACCAGCTGCGACAGGAGGCTCAGAGGCCTCTGTCGGCAGCAAATGCGTGATGGAGCGCCGGGCGGAGTAGCTGACCCCAGCCCAGACGACTTCACGTGCACAGCGCGGCAATGGCCTCAGCCCCTCTCTCTTCCTGCAGCCGCCCATCTCATTCTCCACCACCGAGGCTCCCCGCTCCCTCTTACCCGCCCTTTTGCTAGCTTTTCCCTTCCTTTCCCCTGGTACAGGCTTCACTTTCGGAGACGACTGACTTTATTACCTCGACGCTCACCGTTACACATAGACAACGCGTGGAGCGTACATATATGTGTACTATTTGACGCGTCACCATCGCCTCTCCTCGTGTGGCTGTTCCCACAAGAAGTACAGACGAATGGGCGCAATTTCAGACAGGCAATGATGTGCGTCACCAAATTTCCCGAACTACTAAATTGGTGCTCAAATTTAAATTGAATAAGGGAAGTAAAAGGTACTTCGCGCAAACGCGGATGACTTTGCTGCAGCGATGACACGTCTCTTCTTCGTCGAATTTCGGGCGTAAAGGCGGGCCAGTTTTATTTATAGATGATTCAAGCGCAATTTTATCTTCAATTTCTTTGCCGTCTTCTGTGAATCTGGTCTTGCGGACAGTTTTAGCTGAATTGTTTGCTGCAGGCAGCTGATCAGAAGGGAATTTCAGGACGGAAAAGAGCGAGTCAGTGGAAAAGGCAATTTGAAGCCTGGTGTGCTGAAGGAGAATAGAGTGCAGAGTTGCTTCAGGTGCTGAGAGAGCGATGAATTCACAATCACTACACTGCCACCTTGGTGCGGAGACAAAGCTCCCAATGTGATGCTTGAAGCAATGAAGGATGTGGGTAGACGTTCCTCGAGATTCATTGCAGGTCAGACACATCATTTTCCAGTTTAGCTGCTTATTTATGGCAATGTGATTGGAATTTTCATTTGCTCAAATTTATCTTGGGGTACCATCAGTTATCGATAGTTACACATTTTTGCAATGGGACTGTCAACTGGGTTATCTTAGATTAAAACTAAATTTGTCAAAAGCAGTTTTCTGATTTAATGCTGTCGCTTGATCTTAGCAAGTTTTAATGAGCCAGTTTTAAGGACAGTTTTTTTCAACAGTTTTAAAGAATTTATCGGGATGTTGAAAAATTGTATGCCTGTTCTGGAGACTGGTTTCCTTCTTTTCAGACAAAGAGATTCATTTTTTATTTTCATTCTTCATTTTCAGTTTTCATTTTTTCGCTCATTATGGAAATGAAAGGCGTCTTTATCTTTTTGTGTGGGTAGAACAAGCATATTTTAAATTATTTATTTTCGACAACAAAAGATTAGACCAAAATTTTGAGCATTTTTTTTAGAATGGAACGTCCGCGTCAATACAAATTTATGCTCGAGAAAAACCTTGCCATGCTTCGCTAGATAAACCGAAGCATTCCAAAAAGCCCTGGCGAATTTGCAGTTCGTCTCCAGCCGGATCTGCTAGCATAATCTTACCCATACTTCAATTCAAAGATAGTTCGCATTGACAGCAAAAACCCTAGTTCCCATCAGCTAACCTGCATTGAGGGCGATGTTTCTGATGCTTAATTCCATTGCCTCTCGTGGTTTGGCTGATGCCACAAGCAGTGCAGACGAACGGACGCAATTTCAGACAGGCAATGATGTGCGTCACCAAATTTCCCGAACTACTGTATTGGTGTCAAAAAGAAATTGATTAAGGGAAGAAAAAAGGTACTTCGCACAAACGCGGATGACTTTGCTGCAGCGATGACAAGTCTCTTCTTCGTCGAATTTTGGCCATAATGTCTGGCCAGTTTTCATATTTGCGATATCATCCCCAATTTCTTTCCTTTCATCTATGATATTTGTCTTCTTGGCAGGTTTTGGTGGGCTGCTCGGTGAAGGCAGTGGAGCGGAGTAGGTGTTTAGCACCAAATTGAGCGACTCAGTGGAGATTGCAAGTTGTAGGGTTCTATGTTGCAGCAGAATAGAATGCAAAGTTGCTTCAGACGCTGAGAGAGCGATGAATTGGCAGTCGCCACACTGCCACCGTGGTGCGGAGACGAAACTGCCAATGTGATGCTTGAAACAGTGCTGGATGTGAGTCGACGTACCTTGAGATTCATTGCAGGTCAGGCACATCATTTTCAATTTGAGAGATTCAATTGATGTGATTTTAATTTGGCACGTGTTCAAATGGGCTACTAGCATCTATTGGCTAATTACACATATTCGGACTCTGCAATCTTGATATTAACCTATGTATACTTGGATAAAAAATAGACAACATTTTCTAGCAGCAACTTTTTGGCGTGTTACTTTGTGGTTGTTGCTAGGGACAGTTCTATTGGACCGCTTTCTAGCAATTTATCGAGCAGGGTCATGACATTTAGCCTGTTGCCGTTTCAAAGAAGTTGCAAGAAAATATTCATGGCTGTACCCAATGGATGTAAAGTTTTAAAAGAAACTTCAAAAAATTGATTAAATCATATGTTGAAAATCAATCTATGACAATTAATAAATCAGAAGTTTTGGCGCCAAATGTCTACAGACTGCTGCAGTTTCCTTGGGTGTAGTGGGGTCCACGGTCTGCGCTCTGCGCCATATGTTTCTCTTATTTGTTGGCATACAAATTCAGGGCAAACATGTCAGGCAATTGTCATGGCCATTTTTTGGGCCGAGTACAGTTTTAATTTTTCGCACTGAACTGACTCTATAAGAGATATAACATTTAAACTGAACTGTGGTTTTCTTGACATATTTTGCGTATTTCGCACACTTCTGGCATACTTACTAAGTATACAACATGACGAAAATGTGATTAGTATTATTTGCGCGGCCGAAGGCCGCCTGCCGCGGAGGGCAGGGCAGTCAGAGCTCCGGAGGCCGGAGGGCATGGGTGCGGAGGCCCCCGGAGCGTAGCCTAGCATGCGAAGCATGCTACGCGAAGCGTATGGGCCCTAGCACCCAAGCCCGGGTGCCCGAGGAGCTCTGGCGCCCTGCCCGAAGCGGCGCGCGGCCAAGGCGAGCTTAAGCAGTTCCCCCAATTTTGCGTCCGGCTGTCCGAATATATATATATATATATATATATATGTATATATATATATATATATATATATATATATGTATATATATATATATATATATATATATATATATATATATATATATATATATATATATATTATATGTGTCTTTCCGGGGCCGGGCCTCCGCGGTTTTTCAACGAAATTGGCTAATTTTTTGCATGAAGGTCCTTCTGGGTGGTATCTCCAGGCCATTTTTTGGGATGGGCGTAATTTTTCGATTTTCGCCCAAAACTCAATTTTTTAATGTTTCAAAATACGAAAATTCATAAATCACTTGTTTTTCAATGAAATTGGCTGAATTTTGGCAGGTACGTCCATCAAGGTGATATCTTGAAGCTGGCAAAAGGAATCTCCGAAATATTAATTATTTCCCGATTTATGGCGAAAAACCTAAAATCTTGATGTTTCAAAAATTCGAACATCCATAAATCGATGGTTTTTCAATGAAATTGGCTGAATTTTGGCAGGTACGTCCATTAAGGGGATATCTTGAAACTGGCAAAAGGAATTTCCGAAATATTAATTATTTCCTGATTTATGGCGAAAAACCTAAAATCTTGATGTTTCAAAAATTTGAACATCGATAAATCGATGGTTTTTCTATGAAATCAGTTGAATTGTGGCATGAACGTCTATCAAGGTGGTAAATTGAAGTTCAGAAAAGGACTTTTTAAAATGTTTATTATCTCTTCATATTTAGTCAAAAACCTAAAATATTGATGTTTCAAAAATTCGAACATCCATAAATCCCTGAGTTTTTAATGAAATCAGCTCACTTTTGGCAGTGATTCATATGGGTGGTATAGTAATGTTATTTGAGGTTTTTATTTGGACCAAAGGCCGCGCATCTTGGCGATAGCCGAGTATACCTTGTTTTGGAGATCACAGCTTTATGCTGGAGAAGAAGGAAGGGCCTCAAAGCCCAACCGACCTACAAAGGGATTGATGATGCGGCAGAGTGAGGAGGAGAAGAAGAAAGACAGGCCGAGACCCTTGTCAAGTTCCAGAGACGCGCCTACTTGCCCTGGGACCTTCGGCACTGGTAATGACTTTCGGCACTGGACTTTCGGCACTAGCAAAGCTACCATCTCTCCTGTCCCGCGTACAGCCAGATGCAGAATGAAGGGGAGCAGAAGTGAGGTTGGTTGGAGATGTGGCAGGGAAGTTTTTGACGGGAAGCATCATGAGGGCATCACTGGGCTGCGTCGAGTAGGCGCCGGGCCTCGGCCAGGAAGCGACCCTGCTTTTAGCGTTTCCTACGCGCAATATTCTCGTTCTTTTTGACAGAAAAATGTGCACTTCCTTTTTCTCCCGTTTTCAATGTGAAAGAGCGTTTGTTTAACAGTCACATCAGGGTTTGATCATGCAAAGGCCCGGCAAAGCTCCGCACTGGCCTCCAGCGCAGGGGCAGTCGTTCATGCGGCTATCATGCCGCTGCCCGCAAAACTCACCTGGGCCATTGTCGTTCGGCTCCAAGCTGTGCCATAGACTTCCGTCAACTACTGAAATTAATTCCAAGCGTATGATTGAACAGGTACCATCGCCAAAGCGAAATTAATGATCTTTTCTCCTATTAAAATCAATAACACTGAGTAAATAGACAGAAATACAGCAAATGCTAGTGGAATCTGCTTTGATATTTAAATTTTCTTTGGGCGCGCCCAGATAGGAGATCTTGAATTGCGCGCCAAACAGGCAAACAAGGTGTTCTCGGCTGTTGCCAAGATGCGCGGCCTCACCTCAAGACACCCCCTAGATGAAAACGTATGACAAAATTCAACCGATCTCAATGAAAAACCATGAATTATACATGTTCAAATTTTTGAAACATCAAGATTTTTGGTTTTTGACCAAAAAACGAGTAATACTAAAAATTTCAAATATTTCTCTCACCAGCTTCAAGATATTACTTTCCCGGACGTACATTCCAAAAATCAGCTAATTTCATTGAAAAACCATAGACTATGCATGTTCAAATTTTCGAAACATCATGATTTTGGGTTTTTGACAATAAATCGATAAATAACAAATATTTCAAAAATTCCTTTTGCCAGCTTCAAGATATTACTTTGCCGGACCTGCAAAAATTCAGCAAATTTCATTGAAAAACCAGTGATTTATGATTTTTCATATTTTGAAACATCAAAAATTTAGGTTTTGCGAGAAAAACGCAAAATTACGCCAAGCGCAAAAAATGGTCCCGAGCCACCACCTAGGTGGACCTTCATGCAAAAAATCAGCCAATTTCGTTGAAAAACCGCGGAGTACGAGCGCGACAGGGACATATATATATATATATATATGCGGAAAGACGGACGCAAAAATGGGGTAACTGCTTAAGCTGGCCTTGGCCGCCCGCCGCTTCGGGCAGGGCGCCAGAGCTCCTCCGGCCTCCGGGCATGGGTGCTACGGCCCCTACGCTTCGCCTAGCATGCTTCGCATGCTAGGCTACGCTCCGGGGCCTCCTCACCCATGCCCTCCGGCCTCCGGAGCTCTGGCTGCCCTGCCCTCCGCGGCAGGCGGCCTTCGGCCGCGCAAAAAAAACTGACGTCGGGTACTAGAGTAAACAAAATAACCGCCAGAGCCGTCGACCCAGAACCAGCCAATTTTATTCTTCGCCAGGCCAGAAGCAGAGCCTGAAGCACTGGGCACAGCCAGTAGAGATTCCGGCACTCCCTTCACAGCCCCCATCCACGCCGCCGATACTGTGAAGGTCTGCACCAACAGCAAACCTTTCTCAACCAGCCTTTGCCAACTAACATCAAAAAGAATCTGCTCAGAACCAGTCCAAAATCATCAGCCCCTTCCTAAATACAAGAAAAGGCGCAAAGAAGTCAAGAGGTACCTGGGAAATCAGGTCCAAAGTATGCGTATCACGCACGCTGGCCAAATGGCCGCCGTAGAGGTTGCACTCAGCTTCCGCATCGTTCCACTTTAGGCTGCCGATGAGGCCCTGGGTTTAGACTTCGAGAGTGGGAGCAAGGGGGGGGTTGAACTAGGTTAAGCTGGAGTGGAATAGGCAGGATCTGTCGCCTTGAAGCACCAGGTGCGGTTGTGCATGCGTACAGATTAGGTAGCCCACAGAGCCGCCTTCTATTGAAAAGCTTTTGGTAAGTTTTTAAAGATTTCTGGCCCTATTTTGTGCAGGCTTACTTTTTATTACGTATTTTTTGCGCGGCCGCAGGCCGCCTGCCGCGAAGGGCAGGGCAGTCAGAGCTCCGGAGGCCGTAGGGCATGGGCGCGAAGGCCCCGGAGCATAGCCTAGCATGCGAAGCATGCTAGGCGAAGCGTAGGGGCCGTAGCGACCATGCCCGGAGGCCGTAGGAGCTCTGGCGCCCTGCCCGTAGCGGCGGGCGGCCAAGGCCCGCTTTAACAGTTACCCCATTTTTCGTCCGTCTGTCCGCATATATATATATTTGTGGTTCTGGAGCCCGTACTCCTCGGTTTTTAAATGAAATTGGCTGAAATTTTGCATGGAGGTCCGTCTAGGTGGTGGCTCGGGACGTTTTTGTGCGCTTGGCGCCATTTTAATTTGTTCCAGATTTATGGTCAAAAAACCTCGAAAATTAGGGCCTCAAAATTCGAAAATTTTTCGAAAAGTGAATTTTATTTTATTAATAGTATAATTATTATATACGAACACCTCAGAAATCAATTTTTTATAAAGGATGAAACAAGGATGGATTGACATCATTTAGTCAATAATAAAAATAGAAATATTAGTTAACAATAGGGCTTAATGAAACGGGGCAACCTGCTAATTTTCAGGGCCGCGCATCTATTGGCGACAGCCTATATTACCTTGTTAGATAGGGCTAGACATTACATTGACATACATACATAGATACATAGATATTAAGATAGGGCTAGAAGATATACAAGGGCGCTTAATATATTAGTGAAAGGGCTTTTGGGACTTAAAAAGGCTACAATCAATTTTGAGCGTCCAAAAACATTTTTTGCTGATTACTTCCATTGGGGTGAACTACATAGCCGCCTTCTTTTAGCCGCATAGACATGTAATTGATGGTCAGTAAAATTTCAGAATTCTTGAAAACAATTTTTAGTCACTCTTAATTTGAAAAAAGGAATGCACCTTTCTGGGTGAAGATTGTTGGCCAAATGAAGCCAACAAGTAGTAAGCAATGCCGACCAAGCGAAAGCACTCTGCCTCCCTCCAGTCTTTTCGCCCCCCTCCCTGACTACCTCCCTCCGCGCGCTGTGCCATGGCCCTGCGTGTGGCCAAATCGCTTCTGGATCAACTTCCCCTTATCCCCTGCAGAGTCACCCCATCCCTCCTTCAAATTCGGCCCCCGCAACCAAAAAAAACAGCCCCCACTGCGCTTGCCAGCTTTGCTTGCACCCAATGCCTCCTCGCTGCCTCTCCAAGGACCGCGCTATTTCCCCCACTGTCTGCGACTGCCAAAGGCCTGTCTGGATCTACCCGAGGTCAGCCCCTGCTTCCCCCCAAGCGCCCTCACCAGCCTCTCTGGCCCTCGCCCTCTGCTACTCCTCCCATATGCCTCCTCCACCCTCACCAGCCTCTTTTCCCCCAGCGGAAGGTGCCTCTGAAGGAGAGGGACAGGCCTGGCACATTGCCTGTACGCCCTACGGTTCGTCTGCAAAGGGAGCCACAGCTAACGGCCCTGAAACCAGGCTTCGGCCTGCGGCCTCAGTTGGCCCAACCGCACCCGCCCCTCTCCTGCAACACCAATCTGTCCCCTCGTCACCTTCCTTCGAGGGGCAGTCATGTAGGGTCGACACGTCCGCTACAGCAGCCTGCTCTGAGCCCTCAGGGACTGCCCCCCCCTTCCTCTGGCTGCCCCGCCGCCCCTCCTTCCCAAACGCACACCCTGCCCCCTCCCAGCCCTGCCAGCCCTTCCAGCCCTTCCATCCAGATCCTCTGCTCCAACCTGAATGGCCTCCTGACCCGCCGACCCGAAGTTGAGCTACTTCTCCAAGAGCGGCCAGCCGACATCCTCCTCATGCAGGAGACAAAAACAGGGAAGGGGACTGCAGCGTCGGATGTGGATATCCCTGACTACCGGCTCCTACGTCGCGACAGGAGCAGAGGCGGTGGAGGCGGAGTGGGAGTCTTTGTGAAGGAGTCCCTCCCAGTCCCCGCAACCTTCTCATCAAAGGGAGACCTTGAGGCAATCGCCATCTCCGTTGGCCCAGCCATCTTCATCTCAGTCTACCGCCCTCCTAGCTGCAATCGCACAGTGGAGACTGCCACCAACTGGCTCCTTCAGGCTGCTAGATACCTTTCTGGCTTCGACAACAAACCCCTTCTCATTGCCGGTGACATAAACATTTGCCAGGCCGACGAAGAGGAGTCAGGGGAGCTGAAAGAGATGCTACGGAGCTTCGGGCTTGAGCCACTGCCGGGGAGCGAGCAGCCGACGCGGGGGCACAGGGCCATTGACTGGGCCTGGGCTCGCATGCTACAGCTTTCGGCCCCCTTCGCCCTCCTGCCTCCACTCGAGAAAGGGACCATCGCTCACTCATGCCTCTATTTCTCGCTTGCCCTCCCTGCACCCCCTCTCCTACGAAAATGGCTACCAGGAAGGTGGAGATGGGCTGAGGCGAGCTGGGAGAGAGTGAAAAAGGAGCTCCTCTGGGACGAGGAGGATGGGGGCTTCCGTGCTCTGGAGCACTACCTCCCCTCTGGCGTCAACACCTGCCCCAACGACATCCTCTCATCCCTGGAAGCCAGGCTCTGGAAGTCCCTGAAAGCAGGTGTCCCCTTCACTCCACCCCGCTTAGCCAGGCCCAGAAAAAAGCCCTACATCACTTCTGAGTGTCTGCAGCGGAGCAGGGAGGCAGCAGAGGCCTGGCGAGATCTTCAGCAGGACCCAGGCAGTGGGGTCAAAAAGCGGGCATACCTGAGAGCTAAGGCTGTAAAAAGGGGGGTAGTGAAGAGGGCCAAATCAGAGTATGCTTGGAGGGTGGTTAGGAGAGCCCAGGCTGATCGCCAGCTGGCCTCCCTCCCACGTCGCTTAGCCTCAGGAAGCCGTCCACCTCTTCCCCCCCTCCAACACGGTTCCAGAGTTCTAGTTCAAGACCAGGAGAAGGCGGAGGGGCTAGCAACGGTGTTTGCCTCCAAGCACACAACTCCACCCACCGCCGAGAAGGAGCAGCTTGCCCTGCGCCCCCCCCTCAGCACTCAACGAGGCCGATTTCTTCACCAGAGCAGAGGCACAGGACGCGCTCTCCCGCATCAAGGGAAACAAGGCCTCCCCATCCACTGGTCTCCCCTCTCGCCTCCTTCGCAACATCCACACCAACCTAGCCGCTTCCCTTGCCCAACTTGCTAACTCAATACTATCATCACAAATGGTCCCAGGCTCATGGAAGGAGGCAGAGGTGATTGCTATCCCCAAGAAAGGGACTGCATCCTCCACCGACAACTTCAGACCGATAAGCCTGCTCCCCAGTCTTTCGAAGGCCTGGGAAAAAATGATGCTAAAGAGGCTAAAACCCTACCTAGCTAGTTCGGGACACCAGTTCGGGTTCAAGGCCAAGAGTGGGTGCAGCGATGCACTGCTGCGGCTTCAGCATGCGGCCTTGGAGGCAGCGAGAGGACAGCGAGGTGTCCGGGTGGCAATCGTCTCAGTGGACGTCGCCCGTGCTTTCGACTCCCTCAAGCACATCTCCATAATCTCCTGCCTTCAGAGTAGAGGTGCCCCTCCAGCCTTCGTGAACACTGTGGCCAGTTGGCTATCCGGGAGGAGCTTTGTGGTCAAAGTGGGTGGTGCTAAGTCAGAGAAACGATTGGCAGCTTCAGGCGTACCGCAGGGCTCATGCCTGGGGCCTGCACTCTTCACTGCGACAACCGACACAGCCCTAAGCCTCCACTACCACCGGGGAACGCATATCCAGGCATATGCCGACGACTGCCTCCTCCTGCGCCCTGTGCTGAACGAAGGGGACATCTTTCTCCTGCAGGAAGACCTCAACCTACTCCGCACCCACCTACAAGGGCTAGGCCTCCAACTCCACCCTTCCAAAACCCAGCTTCTCGTTTTCTCCTTAAACCCCACCTATGCTCATCTTCCCTCACCACTCATCTTCGGGGGACACGAGGTAAAGGAGGAGAAGCAGATGAAGTATCTGGGCGTGCTTCACGACGGCCAGCTAAGCTTCGGCCCACACTGGAGGAGAACCTGTGGGGCTGCGCGTGGATCACAGGCTGCCCTCAGTCGCCTTCTCGCCTCCCATCCAGCTGCAGTCCGTCTAGCTCTTATCCAAAAGGTGGGTGGCCTGCTACTTCACTCACTCACTTCCTGCCCACCAGGCACAGTAGCAACAGCCGCTAGAGTTCGCAGCCTCTACGGGAGACAGGCCAGAGTGGCACTGGGTGACTGGAGCAGTGCCAGGGATGATGTCCTACTGAAAGCAGCCCTTCCATCCTACGACCGGATCCTCTTCGAACAGGCCTTCCTATTCATGTGGCGCTGCCTTTCTCAGGGTCGCTCCTATGGACAGTGGATAGAGGAAGAGGAGGGAGCCCCAGCGCCACCCCAGCACTTTCACCATACTCGGCAATCTCACCAAGCTTCTCAGCTGGCCAGTCTCCCCTCCTCCTCTTTTTGGCTGCTCAAAGAAATTGGAGACCCCTCACGCGACCGCCTAAATCGCCTAGCACCAGTGCGGCTGAGGCGTTTCTGGAACAATCTGCCCTGGAGGGCAGTGGGAATCGAGGAGCCGCGTGTGCAAATCAACAGCGAAAGAAAGGCAAAGCACGCGGCAGCTTCACTATTCAATGCGATGAGCCCCACCCACTTAAAACAACTCACTCTTTAGTACCATGCATTGTGCAATCGCTCATTTATTGTCTGCCTTACTGCACTTTGTGCTCGGCATAAAGAGACACCTCCAAAAAAAGCATCTTTCGCCTGTTTTCGCTCTAAAGTTGAAGATGGGAGTGAAGCATGCAAGCGGCTGGCATCTTTCCCACCCTCGTCCCAGTTCAGCTGGCATTTTCCCATGACATCGGAAACGTTTTATGGCGTATTTCAGCTTATGCTATTGATAAGATGCCTAGTCTTGTTTCTTCAAGCTTAAAAACGCCATTTTAGCCTCATAATTTTACGCCTTTAAGAGACATGAAACGTAAGACCTAAGAAACCAGTGGAAAAGTCAATTTTCAACTTTATGAAACTGAGCATAGGGATACTTAGAGAGATCGATTATACACTCCATGCCGCTGACCGCATAGATTTTAATGCTATATTGGCCGAGCAATGACAGAAAACAAAAAGTGACTTCGAAAAAAGGTGAAAAATCGAGAATTTAGCAAAACCGCTAAATTCTGGTTGTTTTTGCGGGTGAATTTCAACAAAACTATTACGTATTTGTTATCAAAATGATCGTTAAGATGTTTTTCGTTATTTTTCTCTTATTCGTTGGCATAAAAATTTAGGGCAAACATGTCAGGCAATTTTCAGAGAGGTACCTCGGTTTCACTACGAATCTTAGCCTGAGAAAAACCTTTCCATGAATCACTAGATAAACCGAAGCATTCCCCAAAGCCCTGGCGAATTTGCAGTTCGTCTCTGGCTTGATCAGCGAGCACAATCTCACCCATGCTTCAATGAAATTTTGCAATTATTGCCGAAAACTTCAATTCCCATCGGCTAACCTGCATTGAGGATAAATTTTCTGATGCTTTATTCCATCGCCTCTTTTTGTGTACTGGTTGCCACAGGCCGTACATAGGAATGGGCGCAATTTCAGGCACGCTATGATGTGCGTCACCAGATTTGTCAATCTAAAACATTAGAATTTCCAAATAAATTGACAGGGTAAAAAGCGTGCACTTTGACTTTGCACAGACGCGAATGACTTTTTTGCAGCGAAGACATCCTTCCGTTCCGTCCAGGTCTCTGTGTCTAGGCTCCCAAGTATTTAATGATGGCGTTTTAAGTGACATTTTCTCATCCATTTCTCGTCCTTTTTCTGTGCTGCTGGTCAACTGGACAACTTTAGCTGAGTTGCTCGTTGTTGGTGGCGGATTGGAAGAAGGATTCAGGGCGGGAAGGAGCGATTCAGTGGAAAAGACAACCCGAAGGCTGGTGTGCTGGAGCAGAATAGAGTGCAGAGTTGCCTCAGACGCTGAGAGAGCGATGAATTCGCAGTCGCTACACTGCCACCTTGGTGCGGAGACGAAGCTGCCAATGTGATGCTTGAAGCAATGCAGGATGTGAGACGATGTTCCTCGAGATTCATTGCAAGTCAAGCATTTCATTTTCCTTTTGAACTGCTTAGGTCGATGTGATCTAAATTTGATTTTTCCAAATGTATCTTGGGGTTGGGGCTACCATCAGTTATCGATAGTTACACATCTTAAACTGTGCAATCTTGTTCTATGTTGGACAATCTTGGATCAAAAATTTACAAAATTTCACAACAGCAGCCTTCTAACATGTTGGTCGTCGACTTGCTCCTGGCAACAGGTTTAGTGGGCCCATTTATCGAGCATCGGCTGTTGACGTTTCAAACATAAAAAACAAGAATTGTGTGTTAAATCTTGGATGCCATTATGATTTCACTAAGCTCTGGAGAGTATGGGGGATTCAGTACACCATTGTGCCATGGTTACGGGATTATGGGTACCACACAGCTGGTGTTTCTAGGCTATGAAAAGCTGCCTGCCAAATGGCCATTTCATTGAAGACTCTGACATTTTAAAAATAATCACGAGCTTTTAGTCCACAAAAATATAAAGACTTATTTTACTCGCATTAAGTTTAGCTTCAACTCCAAGGAAGTAATATCCAAACGAAACGTTAAAATTCTGATGGTTCCTCGGTCAATTCATGAAGGCACATAAGGCTGCGTTTTTACACCTACTAGCCAATGCAGTACCACCGATTTGTTTTCCTTACGCATTTCTCATATTCTGATCTGATAAACTTGGCATTTCACAGGGTCCCAATTTGAGATGACCAGGGAAACTATTCAAGGTCATTGTGGGCCACACGATGATCAATATCAGGTTTACTTGGTACAATAAAAAAGTTTTTTTAGAAACCAATCCAAAAAATATAGTTCAAATAATCAGATGCAACCAAATTTGTTCTCTTCTTAAATGTGAGCATTACAAAGTGCTCAGTTGCCGCTTTCAACTTCATATAGGTTTGCCTTCTGAAAATATGAGCGCAGTCCAAGTTCAAAGGGTTTTTTGGCTAGTTTTCCCTGCCATCCAGCCTGTTTTCTCACACCTCATTTGCACAGAGGGCCTGTTGGCCATATGGTTGGCTATGCATTTGAATCCAGCCTCCAGTCCCATAGCTGCGCAAATCTGCCCCCCCTCTCTTCTGCGCCTCAAACAGCCAGTGCCAGCCTCTCCTGTGATGGCCAGCGAGGACAACTGCCTCTTCTGCCAATAGCTACCCAGCGGCCGGCTTCGCAACTACTTCCGTTCCCAGCACCTCTACGGGCCCCGGAATCTGCTCAAGTGCGGCCACTGCCCACAGAGCAGCCGCTCTACGGCCTGTCTCAGTCGTCATATTCGCCGCCACCACTCCGGCTGCCCGCCCAAGGTATGCTCCATCTGCCCCCATCCCTCCTGCTGTCCACAAACTCTGCACCCATCCCAGGCAGTGAAGATGGTGGATGAAAGGGAGAAGGAGGAGGACGTCGACGTGGTCAGCATCGATGATGCCGCCCGTAACAGCCCCAGCCAGGCTTTCATCCGGCCTAAGGTGTCCGTTCTGCCCTGTCCATCCTGCTTTCCCCTGCTTTCCACAAACTCTGCCCCCTCCAGGCAGTGAAGATGGTGGATGAAAGGGAGGAGGAGGAGGACGTCGACGTAGTCAGCATCGATGATGTCGCCCCTCCCCGTTCCAACCAGGCTCTCAATCGGATGCTAATTAGCCCTCTTGGCCGGCTGAGATTGCAGAAGACGCCCTCATCCTTGCAGACAAAGGGCATTGCTGATGCCCTTCGACGGCTGCAGAAACGGGAGGAGAAGCGGGGGCGGCAGAAGCCGAAAGCCAGACCCAGCCAGCACGGAGAAGTCCATGCATCCGGTGACTCCTTCTTTTCACATAGACTGCAACAAATGGGCCACAAACTCAGCGGAAATGTAGGAACAGGCAGATTGGACAGCAAATAGGTCTCAAAAAGGAGATGTCTTTTATTGGATGTTTTTTTAATGTTTTTATTCTGTTATTCATGCGCACTACGTCAATTTTTCTGTGATACTGTCCGTTGAAAATAATATTTTAAAAAATTAACAAGGTATTCTCGGCTGTCGCCAAGATGCGCGGCCTTTTTCCAAGTAATAAGCTCAAGCTACGTTGCTAAATTTTGCTGAGTTTGCTGGTCGAATTCTTGCAATATCAAGTTAAGTTTTTTGGGGCCATACATCAAAATATAATAAATATTCTTTGTAAATTCCATTTAACAGCTTCAAGATACCGCCTCAACAAACGTACCTGCCAAAATTAAGCTGATTTTATTGAAAAACCAAGGATTTATGGAGGTTTGGATTTTTGAAACATCAAGATTTTGGGTTTATAACTATAAATCAAGAAATAATAAATTTTTCAAAAAGCCCTGTTCTCAACTTCAAGACATCACTGTGGTGTAACAGCAGGAACATAGCGAGATTCTCTTTCGTAGGTCACCGGCAAAGGCCCGGAAGAGCCGGGAAGGAGAGCGGAACAGGTTAGGGCATCTTGGGGGAAAATAGACAGACTGATCCCGGCCTCCCTTCCGCCCGCCTCGTCAACATGGGACGGACGAAACAGGTTTGGGAAACAGCACAGCGCACCCGCCGGGCGGCCGGGAAGGATAGCAGTGATCACACCGCGCATCTACAGCGGGCAGAGGAACGGGGCCTCGGATCTAAGCTACAAGCATGGTACTATTGGAGGGGACAGAGGGGTAATCATCGTTCGGTGTTCCCAGAATCGAGTGGTCTCAGCATCTGATGGCGATGCTCCAGTGTTCGTCTTAGGAAGGAAGTGTTCCGTCACGGAGCTTCTCCTCTGTCAGCACCCTTGGTCGGTGTTGACTCGGCGAGCTCCTACGCTATGACTCGAAATTCCGACTTGAGTCTCCGGGATCTCGTCCGAAGTGATAATTCCATTGGAGCTGGGCTGGGCTGGGTCCGTGAGGGAGGGGAGGTCATGGAGGAGTAGCGGTCTCGGTCAAGTGGGTGGTCGCGTACTAGTCGAAGTGGTCCTAGCAGCGGGTTTAGACTTGTAGATGGAAGGAGAGCCGAGCTCCATCCGGTCTTTCTAGCACCATTCGACGTCGGCGTGTCGAGTAGCGACTTTGACCGTCAAAGCATCTCTCCAGTATCTTGTGAATCTGGATCGGCACCCGAATGTCTCTGGGACACAGGACGTGGTTCCAGGTGTGGAAATGAAGTCGACGGAGACGGAGATCGCATCCGTGGTCGATTTTAATGACAAAGTTGCGTCCTCTCATGTCAGCCGTCGGCTCTCCCGATCTTCCTGACGAACGGGAGTCTCCTTCCCGGCTCGTGGTGCCTTCTTTAGTCATCGCGGCTCCGGAATCGATGTTGGAACCGAGGCCACTAGTCGTCATCTCCTGTCTCCGTCTCGCCTCTACCCAAACCGCACCCATCACGGTGTCCTCTTCGAGCCAATTGCGCACCCGCCGGTACACTGCTTTCGGTAGTGGGTGGATCCCATCGAGGTCAAGCATCCAGGGCGGATCGGGAAGCAGCAGGATTCCCGTGGACAGCTGGTTCATCC